>JASCZW010011573.1:0-31520 GCA_034211315.2 Aedes japonicus
TTTTATTCTAACTCATAAAATATTTTAGCTATGGCGATATTTAGCTTGTTTAACGCTTTGCCAAGATATGATTAATAAGATATTTAGTAGTATGTATCATGAAAAGCTACACAACTCCATTTATAATGTCAGACACTTTTCTGAAAATGATTTAATGTGAACCTATGAGCATCAAATTGGGTCTGTTGTCGTTCAACTTCGTCCCACTCTATCAATTTTTTAATAAATGCAGTCATGGTGATTTTCACCATACAAGTTTTTTAATTCGACATTTCAGTTTTGTTCACCAGTACCTAAAATAAATTTCACGAAACAAAACTAACTAGAACTACTTTCAAAAATACTTAGAGATTTTACTCACTTATGATTTATCAGCCCTTCGATAACGAAAACATAATAATTCACTCTGCTGGGTTTTGTTCCTTTGGTTTGTGTTTAGATAAGCCATTTGGAATATATACAACCGAAACTTATACATTTTCCATTATGAAATTTGACCAGTAACAACATTTTATAAGTTTTCCACTCAACAGGCCATAGTTGGGAACAAAAAAAACCTAACATTGGTCTTGGTTTCCTGAACAGTGAGCAATGAAGAACCTTATTGTAGCGCAATTTTGGTGCAGAATAAACTGGAAACTCTTTTCAGGGCGTATTCAGATTGTTGGTTCCAGATGAACAATTGATCATTCGAAGAACATGGATATTATCTGTCCAGCTTAACATGATGTCTAAGAAGTTGAGAAAAATCGTAGAATTGATTAATAATGTCTGACTTGCTTCGAATTGAGATCGGTCATCTTAATAGCGACATCATTTTGTTGAGTATCGCATTGAATTAATGACATATTTGTTTGGTACATAGGCCGAATGAAGAGGCTACGCTAACATTACATCCCCTTACCCTATGTTGTGAATAATTCACTTTTATAGAGTACCCGAGCTATCATTCCGTAAAAAAATTATTTTAGTTAACATTGTTACTTACGACCTATTGAAAATTTGCTCTAGTAGTTACCTTATTTACCCTCGAATAACTCATGATTAGGGCCTGCAATTCAAATGTCACACTGCTTCGAACCATATAAGCAATCATCCAACGCAATCCATTTACACCACATGGTAGAGTATATATTCTACTACTCTAAATGCTGCATTCAATTTGTGTGAATGTGTTGAAATTCGTGAGAAATCGACGTTAAAAGACATTGTTTACGATTGGTTGATAGGCAATAATCATGATTTACTCGAGAAATGAATTATTCTAGATATATCTCAGTTAAATTAACTCTTTCAAGTGTGCGTGCACTTATCTACTGTTGTGAAGTGAAGCAGTGAACTTCATATTCATACTCATTTGCGGCAGCATTATGCAACGGAACGGAAATGTTTATCAACAGCACTGCTAGTAATCATTCGGCACTGATTGCCTGCTTTTTAGTTGGGGTTGTGTATCGTTCCAAAGCTGGTCAAATGAAGTTGAACAAATACTCGAAGACTACTTCTTGAGCAACGTGTAAATGAAACTTTTGCAACAAATGTCAACCATTTTAGATAGAGCTATTTTAGCTCTATCTAGAACAATTTCATTTAAATCACAGCAACCCAAGCATTTTAACGAAACAATTTGACTGACCACCATCATCCACGGTGCGTCAGTGAAAAATTGTTTACGAATTTGCATTGTCTCGCTTTCTTGCTGCAACTGTATCGAATGAGTTACTGCGCCTGTATTCTGTTTTTGGTAAGTAGCTCATTTAATAAGTCAGTGCATGTTGATTAAGTCTATTATTAGTTCGAAAAAGAAGTAGCGATTGCTTAAAAATGAGTATATAGTTCAAATTTGGTAAACATTAGCCTGTTCTCAATCAGTAGAATCTTACTTTTGATTTTGATTGCAGGCCTTCGCGTAGATGGTTTTGTTTACGTACAACAGAAGATTATTGAACTTAATTAGATATCGTATTTTATTTACACCGTACATTTTTCGTGAAGATGAAGATGCGACATCAAATTCACTGGCCTAGAATATGCTGTTCACATCCTGCTTAAATTGAAGATATTATAATCACTCTCAACTGTCTCAAGCACCCGAATGGTTAGCATGTTTGGAAATGCTAATTCACTGAATGCTTAGTTCCTCCAACTTATGTTTTTAAAAAACTGGCATCTTCTCGAAATATTAAAATCCTTTTAAAAACAGCTAAGCATGCAACGCAGTCCGAGATCGAGCCGTTTGACAATCCGAACTACAATTCCTAAACAAAACTCCATAGAAATTTTGCCGTCTACTGTGTGGCGAAGAAGTGCATAGTGTTGGTGCAAGTATCCTCCCCTTTCATTTGGCCTTTCTCTTCACACCAGAAGATTACCTATTTTTTACCTGTAGATATCTTTGCACCACCGTGTGCGCGATCACCTCCTTCTGCTCGTTCTCGATCAGCACGTCGAGAAATTCCATATTCCGTCGATCGGTGGCAGTTAGAATACGACCTGCCGAGTCTGCACCGGCGGCCAGCGCCAGCAGCTCGGTAGCCATCGTTTCACACTGTTTTCCGGCAGCGATCAGATCTTTGGCTCGTTCCTTTTCCTACAGTGTTGCCATCGGTGGGTTGGTGTTTGTAAGTAAAATTGTGAACAGGTGCGTGGAATGGCATGCGATTGAACCTTACCTTAGTCGATAGAACTATAAAAATATTTGACAACTTTGCGGCAGTATCAACGGGTGCAGGGGAGACCAGAACAAACTCTTCGATCGGTTTGTTGTTGTGATTCTTAGAGACAATCATCAGATTGTAGACGAACCGTTTGTCCTCCATCAGTGAGTAGGTGTCGTGTTCTTTGTGCATCAAATACTTCAGTACGTCATTGTGGCCTTCGGATGCGGCGAACCAGATTGGTGCGCAGCCGTAGTTAGTTTCCGATTTGGGAGAACCGCCGGCTTCCACCAGCAGCTTCACGACATCCAGATGACCGGCTTTGGCAGTGCAGTGAAGTGGAGTCCAGCCGTTCTTGTCGGAGGCATTGATCTCAGAACCTTGACCCAGCAGGACCTCCACCATCTGGTAGTGTCCGTGCATAGCCGCTATGTGCAGACCGGTCTTCCCGTGCCGGTCCACACTATGTAGAAGCTCAGCAGATCTGCTTAGCAGCAGTCCCACGATCGGAACGTGTCCACCGAAGCACGCTAAATGCAAAGGATTGTAACCCTAGGGGGAGGAAAAACATGATTAAAACGTCCAACACGGTCAACCAATGATACTCACATTTTCGGTAGTCGCAGCATCGACTTGAACACCAGCGGAGTTGAGTAGCAGTCGTACAACGTTCTCGTTGCCAGAGTACGCCGCCAGATGCAGCGGAGTCAGCCCGGACTCGTTCCCTAATTCAGGTACTAATGATGTGCCAGATGGAGAATCAGATTTAACCGTTGCGGGTACGTTGATGAGTAGCTCCCTCACGGTGTCCGCTTGACCGTAATAGGCAGCTACGTGCAGCGGCGTTAAACCCAATTTTTTACTGGACACCCTTAGCGAATTAGTGCTCCGCATAACCTCGAGCACCTGGCCGTGCCCGTTTTTTGCCGCCATGTGGACGGCTGTGAAACCTGACTTGTTTTCATCGGTACATGATGCCCCCGCTCGAACAAGGACCTTCACGACATCCGCATGACCGCCTTCGGCAGCTAGTTGAAGTGGGGTCGAGTCGGTCAACTTGTTCCTCGTTGAAATCACACCGTTTCGGTCGAATTTCATCAGTTCTTCTATCACCTTCACCGAACCCTGCATAGCTGCTATGTGAGCGCAAGTATTTCCATCCTTGCTCGTGGCCATCACAAGATTTGGGTGCTGCTGAAGAAATAATTTGGCAACTTCGGAGTAATTGTTCTGCGCAGCTACATGAATGGGTTTCTGACCAACGTCGTCCGTCGCATCGATATTGGCACCCTAGTTCTG
Source organism: Aedes japonicus (assembly GCA_034211315.2). Lineage (NCBI taxonomy): Eukaryota > Metazoa > Arthropoda > Insecta > Diptera > Culicidae > Aedes > Aedes japonicus. The sequence continues at coordinate 3,957 of JASCZW010011573.1, forward strand.
AAGTAGCTTACATACATTCATCTGCCCGCTGGCTGCGGCCAAATGAAGCGGAGTTTGCTTCCGCAGTGTCAAAATGTCCACCACCGCATTGTGGTCTCGGATTAAAAAACTTGACCAATTCCGTGTACCCGTTCATGGCGGCTAGATGGAGAGCCGTTCGACCGACTCGTGACTTAGAATTAATAAACGCCTTATTGGTAATGAGTGCATCACAGACTTGTAGGAAGCCATGTTCGGCTGCCAAGTGAAGCGCCGAGCGGCCTTCATTATCGAACACATCTACTCTCGCATGGTTGGCTAGTAGGGTATTCACCAGATCCATATGTCCTCGGTTGCACGCAATCAACAGCGGTGTCCAGCCAACCGATGATTGCCGATTCATCGCCTTCTGGATATCCGAAGTCGAGAGGTGGGTTATCATCTCTGACAGAACGTCATTGTTACCAGCTATGGAAACCATGTGAAAACATGTCTCCTGGGTAGATTTTGTCGCCAGCGAAACGTCAGCCCCATTCTCGATAAGCATCTTCACAATTTCTCGATCACCCGTCCCCGACTTAACCTCATTCTTCAGTATCTGACAGGCGTAGTGCAGTGCCGTCGCGCCATCTTCATTCGTAAAGTTCAAATAGTTCTTCAGCACTTCCTTGCCATGCTTTTGCAGCACGAAATCTATCAGATGCCTTACTATATCAGGATGACAATTCCGCGCTCCCAAGTGCAGTGGTGTCTCGCCGACCTGTCAAAATACGTAACGGTCAGTAACTGATTCTCAAACACACTGATTAAATAAAACCTTACATTAGACTTGATCAGCGGATCACCATTATCCTCCAGCAGTTGATCCATCGTCAGAGTGTTCCCATATTTGGCAGCTACATGAACGGGTGTTTGGCCATCCCCGGTAGTTTTGTTCGCACCGGCTCCAGACTTGAGCAACATCAGCGCGCACCGGTCCCCGTCCGACACCCGTGCTGCAATGTGCAGTGGAGTCTCCTTCAGCTTCCCCCCTCGGACGTGCACTTCGGCACCAAACCCCAGCAGCGTCTCCACGACGGCTGGCTTAGCAGATTGAACAGCGATGTGAAGGGCAGTGTAGTTGTCCTGGAAATAGAAAGAATTAGTATTCGACTCCGCGGTGACTAGTCCTGACTCCGAGTTACATTCGTGGGCACGTCGACCTTCTCCCCTTTGTTCAGCAGCGTGCTGATGATGCCCACGTGCCCGTACTTGGCCGCCGTGTGGATACTCCGGGCACCACCCTTGTTCGGCATGTGCAAGTAGACACCCTTCTTAAACAACGTCGTAGCGCACTCAGCGTGACCGTTCAACGAAGCGATGTGCATCAACGTACTACCATCCTTTGTGCGCTCGTAGATACTGGCCCGGAACTTGTCCGCCAGGATTTCGATGATTGATGCGTGACCGTTTTCCGCTGCAAGATGCATCGGTGTGCGATCTGGGGGAAGGGGATAGGGGACAAAAGTTATTGAGCTGAATTTGATTCCATTTTTTATTATCTATTCAGTTTATTAGGGAGGCTCAATCACGTTAGCTTTACGGAGCCGATAGTTCTTGTTTTCTCGATAACATGAATGACTTAATATTTTGAACTCAAATTGAATTCTGTAGTCTAATTAGAGATTTGTCGTCAGCACTAAAACGTTGTGCACTATGGTCAACGCTTTTTTTTGTGCTCGGCCGGTGCTGATGACCATTGTTTGAAGATGAGACTCTTGAAGATATTGAGACAAAATACACACAAGCTTATGAATTAGAAAAGAAAAACACAAACAGATTAAACTCTTCAACAGGACCCATACCAAAACAACGCACAATTTGCCTAAGCAGTAAACCCTCTCGTAGGTCAAATTTTTCACCTTCTCAAGGGTAAGAGGGCTTATCTCATGCTATAAACATGCATTCGAGACCCACAATTTGACCAGTTGTGAAAGTATATTCTACTCATTTTTTTCACTGCCACGTCGTAGAACGTTTGTATAAAAGGCAATCGCATCAGGTGTGATACTGGCGGGTTATGCCGTAATTCAAACCTTCAGACTTCTCACTCTCAATCTAAGAGGGACGAATAAAAAAAATAAGTTTCTTGGCAACTTTTGTTGTTGTTTATCTATTTGTTTTGTGGAATAACCAAAATACCTGGTTTGCTAATGGTATAGTAACTGATAGGACGTGGAGGGCCTGCTTAGGAAACGCCATTTGGAGCAGTTAACCTTTTCATTTGGTTTAAATCAGTAGCAATGTTTGATGAGTCATATCCAATATCATAGCGCGATTGTTTTCGTATTACCTCTTTGTTTGCAAAGTTCAAACACGAAAATCAATCCGGCCTAATTTGTGTGTGGTTGGAATCCGGGCAATCCGTGGAGACTGATAGGGCTGAGCTGCAAGCCACCCGGCGGGTCATAGGTTGCGGATCGCGAACGGCCTCCAGATATGGAGGTTAGATGCGAATCAAAGAAGCATCCCCGGACAGGCAACAGAGGCTGCCTAGGAAGTGGGGTGGCTTAGCAATTGCTGGACTCTGTTGAGTTTTTTCCAAAGTCCCACAGATACCCGGAAGCAGTCCAGTCAAAGCGAGTTACCCCGCTATAAGGGTAAAAGTTCCAGGCCTTCACAAACCTGAGTGTTTGTTCTTCATGTCAGGGGTGGCCCAAAAACTCCGTCTGTACTCCAAGTTAGGGGCGGCTGATCATCGTCCTCGTGCCAGCATTGGACTCCAAATAGAGCTGTGCACGATGGTCCTCCGGCGAGACAGGGAGTTGGTGCAGGCCCTACAAGCTAGCCGTAAAAAATAAAAGTAATGGAAGCACACGATGTAAATACGGACCGGAACAATCGGCATAGACCAAGGCAGCGAAAAAAAAGTATCGATTGGAAACACGGAACATGGAACGGTAATTCCCTCAATTTCTCGGGAAGTACCCGCATTCTTTCCAACTTAAGGCTTGCCCACAGTAGGTACGTTTGCGTTCCGTTGACGTAAATTTGACAGGAAACCTATGGGAAAACATTCACGCAATCGCATCCGCAAAGTATCAATTGTGGGCCAGTTATTACTGAAGGTCCGCAAGTTTGACATTGTAGCGCTGCAGGAGGTTTGCTGGAAAGAATCAATGGTACATATACTGAACCCAAACATCCTCCTTTTATCGAATGAATCCTCCGTCGGTTGATATCAAAACATTGAAATTTCATTTTCGAATCATAGATACAGGTGGAGGACGATTTCATAGAAATCAGATGATTATCCTTCTAATGTTGAACAACTAATAATACGCGAAGTGAATTGGCCCTCCGTTCAAATGATAATACACGCTGTATGAAAAATCGTCATACCAAAGTGGAATGCGTATTGCATTGGAAAAGCGCCTTAACGCAAATCATTTGAAATGAGGATGACAAAAATTCCATTGTTCATCATTCGGTAAAAACCTATCAATCGCTTTCAGAACTGGTACCATCACGAATGAAGGATCGAAACCCTGCTCGCTTCCTACGAAGTAACGGAATAATATTTCCAGACTTCTGCAATCTATTTGCAATCTTTGATCAATGGTTGAGGAAGTGTAATGCGAAATAATTGTATGTCGTTGAATTGTTTCAAATTATTCATAAATCGCTAATGATCTACGCAGTTTTGAAACAAACATCATATTGAATTTGGTTGATTGTTGCACGAAACATGGACGATCGTCATACGGAACTAACCATAAGACAATCATCCGATTTCCGAATGCTTTTGTTAAAGGGCGCAATCGAATTACTTTTTAGACGATCTTGGGATGATGTTTGGATTCAGTGTACGAATATGGATGATTATACCATCTATCAGCGCTGTGGCAATACACGCGAGCTGGATACTACAAAAAGTTGCAAAAAGTAATTTCAATTGTTGTGGGGTTGTGGACTATGAAATGGGTCTTAAACCGAGAAAAGAAAAGACAACTACGCGCGAAGGTGACCCCAGGTCACCCGAGATCAGCTCAGATTCCTGGTGGATTGGTGGCTTCCAATGACACACAAATGAACCCGATGTTCATTCCAGAAGGCAACAAAGTAAGCACGGAGGTCTACATCGGGACATTGAGTAACTATGTTCTTCAGCGGATCAAAGAGCAGTACGAAGCCAAATGTTATGTCTCACGTAGATGGAGCTTCATGCCACACCTCGAACGGCACTCAGAAATGGTTGCAGGAAAATCTGCTGTTCTGGTCGAGGGATCTGTGGCCGCCATACAGTCTCGTTCTTAATTTGCTGGATTAATCAATGTCACGAAGGCCTAGGCCTGTTCTAAACGCCACCCGAGTACAAGCCTTAGACGAGCATTACCTGAAGTACCTGGAAAGAAATCGATCCAGCTTTTATTATTAGAATCTGTCGTGCGTTAAAAAAGCGTGTCAAGGCCGTAATTTTGCAAGTGGAAACTATATCGATGATTAACCTAGCTCAAGACTCTCAGAAACACCTTATTTTTGTAATGTAAACTGCATTGTTTAAGATTATTTTTTAATTTTGACATTTTTCAATTGTGCAAACATTAACACGCATACTGTAGAATGGCAATCAATAACTGACATTGAGACCATACGTAGTTGTCTATTCGAGCATTATGAAAACCATTTCATGAGGACAAGATTGAAGATACTGAAAGATTCCTTCCGGCAAGGACGATGCTAGAAAATTTGGAGGACTTGAAAGCATGGAACGTAATTAAGAACGAGTTCATGCTAATACACGAAATAGGAGATGAGCATAATAGTGGTAGCCAAAAGAAAGACGGAGAGTTTTCACGCAGAAGGAAATTACAACTACGGTAACACGATAATTGAAGCAATTTACACTGTACGGGATGATATTGTTTTTTCTATATATGAAAAAATATCGACATCGTACTTGCAGTGACTTGAGTTGTGCGTTCGGAAGAGTTAATCATGATTTCTTTTTGTCAAATATTAGAAAAATGTGCTTTAACGTACGGTTTGGTTATATACTGACAAACTTGGGCAACCAAATTAGACCTAGTTGTCAACGGCCAGCAGAGTGCAGCACGCGCTGCTACGAGACAGCACATTAAATTTCAAAGAGACGTGAAAGTGCAGTCTGTACTCCCGTGCACCCTTGTTTTGCCGTGCACTGAAAGCCGCACATCTCATTTCGAATTTGCTCTCGTCTTTTTAGGCGTTAACGATTACACTCTCCAAGTAACTAAAACATATGCGATTGGAAAATCTATTCGCCGAGGTGTCCCATGAATGCGTCGGTGATCAGTAATTGGTGAAGTTTACCGTGAAAATCTTTGTTAATGTGTATTTTTTGCGTTGTGTAATTCGATGAAGTTGAACTTAATTTCGTCCGGTTCGGACATCTTGTGTTGACTTCTGTGTTGGACCGTTCCAAATTACACGCACTGCTATTTCACCTACGTCGCTCGAACGACAAGGCGATACAAAGCAATAGGGCATTACATACGATGTGCAACAGTTGAAGTGAAATATTTCGCGTGGCCGAGTGAATAACGTGGCTTGAGCATCTCCACCGCATCATGTCGAATTCTGCCTGTGATCACTGTGCGAAGCCAATAAAAGGTGAGGAGGATTATGTCATCTGCACGGCCTTCTGCGAGAGGAGGCCCGAGCAAAGGATTATACCAAAATGATAACACGTTCTAATACCATGTTATCACTTTTTGATAACTGAATATGTTATCATTGTTGCTGAATAAACAGCCAAAATAACAGAATGAATAACCAAAAAATACTCGTTGAATATCATAATTATAACTTATTTTGTTTACACTGCGAACAACTTGATAACAAATCCTGTATTGTAAACAAATTTATTGAAATAGTTTCAAAATATGTTATCAATTTGAAATCAACTTTTCATGCTAATAGCTGAAAAACATATTTTGCTTAAGAGCAAAATTACTTGTTCAAATGTGCTGGAAATTTTAATTGTTTTATAATTCAACTTATAACGTTTATAAAAAATAGTGTGTTCAAAATGATAACATATGATAACCAAATTTGCCAATGATGATAACTAAATTTGTTATGCGATATCAGTGGAAATCAAAACGATAACTGGGATAACAGAACTTGTTACGTATGTGATACCAGCTTGCTATTTTCCTTTGCAAGGGTAGTGAAAGATTGTTTAGAGGTCATTGACACAATCAAAGCCGTTACGCACGTAAAACGAGGGGCTGATATGACTCACATGAGTTTTATTTCATACAAAATTAGGACTGATCCCAAATTCCGTGAAATGGCATTTCATACAAAAACCTGGCCGAAAGGATTAATGTTTCGAGAGTTCGAGGATCATATCTGTTCTAGTCAGCGAACCAAGAGCTTAACGCGCTGTAGCCAATCCAGATTCAACTTCTTTTTGTCCACGTAATGCTAGAATTAGTATATGTCCAGCCGAAGTCATGAATGGTACTGCACGTCAATCAAGGAGCTCCAATTTTCAGATCGATTCGTCGCATGATCTTTGAAATTCAGCTATACCTGCTTGCAACAATCCGGCTGCAGATCAATTAACGGTGTACTAGCAGAATGTTCGGGACTTACGCACAAAAATTGATAAAGTTTCGTCTTGTCACTATGACGTCATAGTTCTTACGGAAACGTGGCTTGATGACAGAATATTCTCAACCCAGCTTTTTGGAGAGTCAAACACCGTGTACAGAACGGATCGCAACCATTCAAATAGTCATAAATCACGTGGAGGGGGAGTTAATTTCAACGGCTATGTCGATCCCACCCCAGTGAATGTTTCATTGTAACAGCTGTGGGTAAGGTTAAAGATGCGTCGCTGTTCTATCAGTACTGGTGTTATGTATCTACCACCCGATCGCAAGAATGGTTTATTCAGCGTGAATCACCATATCGAGTCCATTGAAGCGATTCATTTAAATCTGGGAAATAATAATCATGCTATTTTGCTTTATAATCAATCGGGTCTTGTTTGGAACACACCTAGTAATGATCGGCCTTCCGTAGATGAATTGAATTCAAATATAGTATCTCTGCTGCTTGCGCTTCGTTACTTGATGGATTTAGTCTGCATGATCTGTTTCAAGTTAACCACATTTACAATCAGAACGCTCGAATCCTGGATTTCGCTCTGGTGAATGAAAAAACACTTGCTTCATGCCAGATTGATGAAGCTGTAGAACCGCTTTCTCTTCTTGATTCCAATCATCCCGCTTTAGTAGTAACGGCAACTCTCTCACAGCCAATTGTATTTGGAAGTATTCCGGATGACCGAGGGCTTGATTTCCGTCGTGCCGATTTTGAAGGATTGATAGAAACGCTCCGTGAAACTGACTGGCACATCCTAGAAATCATGGAAGACATTGACGTTGCAGTGGAATACTCCACCAATGTGTTGAACACCTACTTGGTTGATTTTGTGCCACTTTCGCCAAGCATCATTTCGCACGTGCAAGTAATAATTATCGCACGTATAAGCGTTCCTAGCGCACTTAGGAAAATTTCGCCGACAGCTACAACATTTTTGGAAGTTTGTAACACTAAACGGAAGGAGAATGGATTGTCCGTTGAGATGTTTCTGGGCAACGAAGTCGCCACATCCACATCGGAAAAGTGCAATTTATTTGCAACTCTCGTCAGACGTGCCTTTTCTGATTCTCCTTCGTCCATACATCAAATTGCAGACGCTTGTAGAGACACACCTAGTGACGTGTGCTTCCTAAATAGCTTTGAGATCACGATCCATCAAGTAATCGCTGCAATAAATTAATTCAAAGACTCTGAATCCATTCCTGATGGCAAACCGTAGTGTATCCTTAAAAAAATGCAGCGGAGAGTTGATTTCCCCACTCGTGAAACTTTTCAACATTTCATTACGGCAGCATGTATTTCCTGGAAGTTGAAAGACGTTAGTCATGTACCCTGTATTTAAAAAATGAGATCGACAGAACATCGAGAATTTAAGAGGCATAACTTCGTTATGTGCTTGTTAAAAGGTTTTCGACTCGTGTAAGAATTACATCTCTACGAATCAGCATGGTTTCATTCCCAAGAGATCAACCTCGACAAATCTCATACAATTTGTCTCGTTTTGCATACGAGCATTTCTCTGCCAAATGAGCAAATGACTAAACTTGACCCTCTCCGATTTGGATGAAACTTTGCACATGTCTTCGGAATTGGTGACGATGGATTTTCCGCCGGTTAAGGGAATTTTTTGACTTAACACAAATTTTTCAAAAGGGCGTATGTGTTTTGTCATGCGTATTTTTCAAAAAATCATAACTCGAAAACCGTTGGTTGTAATAAAATTGCGTCCGAGAAGAAGTTGTAGCTAATTAATTTGACTCTATGAAAGAAATGTACATCGTTAAAAAAAATGTTTTTTCAAAAGAAATCAAAAACTAAACTTAAAATCAATTAGCAAATCTGTCCAACGTACGATTTTTATAAAAAAAAAATCAAAATAGCTTTGAGTCATAAAAAAAAGAATAAAAGTTGTTCTATGATGGAGCAACTTAAGATAAAAAAGTTCTTAGAAGTAAGAAAAATTCAATTTTTTTCTAATTTGTTGTTTTTGCATAAATAACCATTTTTTAATATATGATTTTTCTACTGGTTTTGAACAAAAATGCTCTTGGTTAGCTACATTCTAAATTTATCCGTTTTCGAGATAATTTGAAATTAATTTCAAAAAAATGGCTTTTTCCATGAAAATATCCCTTTTTCAAATGTTAGTCGTAATTTTCCATCTGCAAAAGTATTCTTTTCAAATTGTCAATAAAATTTTCTACAATATACCTTTTATTACCGAGAATACTAGACAAACTGATTCCTGATATTTACTGTGTTGACAGAAAATATAATTTACATGCATACCCCTGCCATACATACCAATATTTCAAGAAAGTACCTAAAGTGCGTACCTATTACGTATAAAAAGGATTACATTACAAAGTCATGACATCAGTTTAACAGTGTCTTTCATAAGTAGCGTAAAGTGTAAAACGATTTGAAATGGAATTCGAAACAAAGCATTGTTGTAAACCTTTTCGTGAAATCGGGAGACGGTGTTCGCCTAAACTTAGAAATTTAACTGACAAGTTAATTGAAAAACTGATATCCATGCAGTGTATGGTCCATTTGGACACGTCATTAAGAATTTGTGATTCATGTCGGTTCTCAGGAGAGTGACCTACCGGATTATTCCAGGATACACAACATTGAGTTATTCAATAATGGAATTGCAGGAATAAATGTGTCTCCGATATCCATTAGAGAATTTAAAAACGATAAATACCGTCGGCAAAAATTTGCCGAAATTGTAGCAGGTATTAAAAAATATCTATTCAGCTAACCACCACAAGAAGAAGTCGAAGAGTTAGCTACATTGAAAACAAAGGTTGTGGAATATGATGAAAATATTTCCAAATTGAAAGAAAAATTCGTAGAACCAGATTGCTCGAGAATAGATAAAATACGTATATTAACAGTTTTGCCTAATTCGTGGACAATTCAGCAGATAACGAGCAAATTTGAAACAAACAAATACCTTGCATTACAAGCAAAAGAATTGGCAGCCGAAAATGGAGTATTGGCTACCCCCAACGACAGATCGGGGAATTGTTTGAATCCGGATATAAAGAATCAAGTGATACAATTTTTTGACGAGAACGACATCAGCAGAGACATGCCGGGACAAAGAGATTATGCTTCTGTAAACACTAATGCTAAGCGTCAACAAATTCAAAAACGGTTATTACTTTCATCTCTTAGAGAAACTTTCACTTGATTTAAAGAAGTCAGTGAACATAAAATTCGATTTAGTACTTTTGCAGCATGACGACCAAAACATTGTAAATTGCTAAATTCTTCAGGTTCTCACAACGTTTGTGTTTGCGCAATTCACGGAAATATTGATTTAATGCTTCACAGTTTAAAAAAATATTCATTCAACACTGATTGTAATCAACATTTTGAGAAGTTATTGTGTTATTCATCATCAAGATCAAAATATTGTTACCTCCGTGAATGCGAAAATTGTCCCACGCAGTCAGAATTTGAGATAAGATTTTTAAAAGAACTTGAGAAACATAACTTGTCGGAGATATCGTTCGAAACGCTATTAAAATCTGTCGATGAATTTGTTGAATATTTTAGCGAGAAATTAGAAAAACTGTTAACTCATGATTATATAAAAAACAAAGCAATCTAAATTTTTAAAAGATACAAAGTCTTCATTTAAAGAAGGAGAAGTAGTTATTATTTGCGATTTTGCAGAGAATTATTCATTTGTACTTCAGGATGCTGTTCAAAGTCATCATTGCAACAATGATCAGGCTACAATTCATCCGTTTGTTATTTATTATATGGAGTCAGGAATGCTTAAAAATCTAAGTTTTGTTGTTATATCAGAAGTTCTAAGACATGATACAATTGCGGTTCAAGTATTTATTTCTAAATTCCTAACGTATTTAAATCAACTAATGAATATAAAAAAGGCCATTTTTAAGTCTGATGGGGCTGCCAATACAAAAATAGAAAAAATTTTGCAAGCCTCTGCAAGTTTAAAGAGAAATACAACATTGATTCTGGGTGGCATTTTTTCGCAACTTCACATGGTAAGGGACCATGTGATGCAATTGGCGGCACATTAAAATGAATGGCAACAAGAGCAAGCTTGGCCAAACAACATGAACATCCAATAACAAGTGCGAAAACTTCGTATGATTGGGCTATTAAGAGAAATCAAGAAAATTTCACAAAAATATCATTTTGCTATGTTTTACAAGAAGAATATGAAGAGGGAGCTGCAGAATGGGGTGGTAGTTATCAGCAAACAAAAATGATTCCTGGTACACAGAAATATCACTCCCTCATTCCAGTTGCAGATAATAAAATCGCTGCGAAAATATTTTCAACTGACGAAATACTGAGTTTTCATAATATTTATAGGAATGTAAGGAAATAGTGTTTGTGAAAATGTTAATACATTTTTTTTAAATAGTAGAAAAAATAAATATATCATGTATGAACAAAAAAACACTCAAAAAATTTTTATTTGGTACTTAAGATTCGTCAATTTCCTTAATTAAGGAGATGTTCAATCTTCTTGGTGTCAAAAGGATAGTTGTTGAAAATTTTATTTACAATTTAAAAAAAATACTTTTGAAGATGGACAATCACGACTAACTTTTAAAAAAGGGATATTTTCATGGAAAAAGCCATTTTTTCGACATTACTTTCAAATTATCTCGAAAACGGGTACGTATAGAATGTTGCCTACCAAGAGCATTTTTGTTTAAAATCACTAGAAAAATTGTAATATATTAATAAAATATGGATATTAATGCAAAAACAACTAATTGGAAAAAAACTTAAATTTTTCTTACTTCAAAGAACTTTTTTATCTTAAGTTGCTCCAGCATAGAACAACTTCTATTCTTCTTTTTATGATCTAAAGTCTTTTCAAAAAAAAAAAATATTATAAAAATCGTACGTTGGACAGATTTGCTAATTGATTTTTAAGTTTGATTTTTGATTTTTTTGAAGAAAACAATTTTTTTTTACAGTGTACATATTTTTTTTAATAAAGTCAAATTAATTAACTACAACTTCTTCTCAGACGCAATTTTATTACAACCAACGGTTTTCGAGTTATGAGTTTTTGAAAAATACGCATGACAAAACACATACGCCCTTTGGAAAAATTTGTCTTGAGTCAAAAAATTCCCTTAACCCGTGGAAAACCAATCATCACCAATTCCGAAGACATGTGCAAAGTTTCATCCAAATCGGAGAGGGTCGTGCAAGATTTTGACTTTTTCCGGCTGATTTCATCTGGAAACGCTCATACGCAACATTGATACTGGTGTACAGGTAGACACTGCCTACACTGATTTCAAATCTGCTTTTGATCAAGTTGACCATGGGATACTAGATGAACACCTACGAAGAATTGGTATCTCTGTGGACCTTGTCAGCTGGTTTGAATCATACATTACAAACCGTAGACTCACCGTTAAATAGGATTTAAGTCTTCAGAAGCATTCTCAAATTCATCCGGCGTACCACAAGGGAGCAGTCTTGGCCCTTTCTTATTCTCACTTTTCATTAACCTGCTATCTACCGTACTACCATCTTATCATCAAAATCTACATGGTGATCAAAACTATCCAGGACTGCTACGCTCTGCAACTGTTGTTGGATCGGTTCGCTGATTGGTGCACCCGAAACATGCTGACGTTAAGCATCCGCAAATGCAACATCATTTCGTTTCATCGCAAGCTCAATCCGATCACGCACAATTATGTAATGAACGGCCAGCCTCTCGAGCGTGTTCATCAAGTTCGTGATCCTGGCGTCACTCTGGAGTCGGCACTAACCTATCGAATGCATTATGACGATATTATCAGCATAGCAAATCGACAGCTGGGTTTCATTTTTGAAATATTTAGTGAATTTAAAGATCCTCTTAGCCTTCGGTCTTTGTACTGTGCTCTGGTGCGATCGATTTTGGGATCCAACTCTGCTGTGTGGTACCTACACGAAGATTCGGGAGATATGCCCTGCGTTGTCTACCGTGGCGTGACCCGTTGAACCTTCCACGATACGAAGAAAGGGTAGAAAGTGGCTTCAGCTCCCCGGGACCCTATTCCAAACACGGGATAAACGTTAACCTACAATGCAGATAGAGCACCATGTTGCAAAAAATGAGCATTGTAGGTTAACGGTTACTACGTACTTGGAATAGGGTCCCGGGGTGCTGAAGCTGTTCCCTACCCTAGATGTAGATTACTGACAGGTTTGACTCACCGGAGCTATTAAGTCAGCTCAACCTCTACGCTCCTGAACGAATGCTTCGCCAGCGGGACTTCTTGCTGCTTGAACCCCGTAATTCATCATATGGACTTCATGACCCTATCCTTCATGTCAGCTAGGTTCAACGTTGTCTATTTTCTATTCGACTTCAATTGTACTCTGGCAACATTCAAGCGCAGACTAACAGAATGGCATGGATAGTACGAGAAGGATAGATTAATGAGCAAGTTTTTGTTCCTCCAATTGATTGACGACGAGGACTGCTCTGAACTATGGATGTTTCTAATTTTATACTTTGACCTTACTATACGTTTGTAATCTTGTTTATTTTGATGATGTTTATGAATATGCCACTAAGCAATGTTTTGTTTTGTATTGTATTGTATTTTACTGTATTGTATTGAAAAAGATATGGGGTTTTTACGCCAAGTCAAAACGGCTTTTCTCCGTTATAAACGAATTCATTAAGACCAACTTAGGCCGGATGGAATATAATAATAAATTGTCGGTAAATCCCCATTAGCCCATTAGACGGCGCCAGTGGTACGCGTGGTTGCTTCTCACCCCAGTTGTCCTGGTATCAGTTCCAGTCAGCGCCGTCTTTTGAAGTCTTTGAAATCTTTTATCGCATCTTCCTTTGGAAAGGAAGTAAAGCCTTTGCGCGTTGGTTCTGGCACATTTATTGATGGGTTCGGATATGTTGGGTCCAGGTTTTTCTCTCTGGCGTGACGAACAAGCTTCAGGCTAAAAGTCACGTAAAAGTAAATACGAAACAAAAACAATATCTACAACATTAACCTCAAAACTGTTCTTACTTGTAGAGGCGGTTTTTGTTATCTCACGGCGAACACAAAGGGATCTACTCCCGTTTGGCCTACTCTGATCTTGCCTCATGCCACTATGCCAGGAACGTGTTGGAGTGTTGGAGGCCAATAATGTACTTATTTGTGCCACAACACAAGAATCATCCGAATTCACCGGAACTTCACCCGACTGAACAATGTTGGGCTATCATAAAGACAGCTCTTTACAAGAATCCCCAAAAAAAAAATCACATTCGAAAAAAATCCGATTAAGGGCCGAAGTTTGAAGGAATATTTTAGGTGTGTGCAGTTTGGCGTGAAACATTGATTCAAATTTCGTCGAAGTTTCTTCGATTATAACACTTGTACTGAAAACACAAGTTTTAATCTCACCCAGATTAGTAACAAATAAATTTAGACTTTGGAAGGTACCAAAAAAAGAGAACAGTTCATCGTCAATATTGGTTTCCGTAGATTTCACACTTGCAGGTGCACAGATTTCAACAAATCCATATTTATTCCAACTTACCTTCATTATCTATGATAGCTGGGGAAGCACGAACGGTATAGAAGTACTTGACCATCGCCTCGTCGCCTTCGGCCGCCGCTATATGCAGCGCCGTTTGACCATCGCCGTTCTGGAGGTCCACATTCGCACCGTAATCCAGCAGGATACGGGCCATCTCGACGTCTTTCCGCCGAGCGGCCAGGTGCAATGCCGTGTCACCATTGTTAGTCGTGGCCTAATGTTTCGATATGGATGAATAAGAACCAAAAAATAGGAAAATAGATAAAAGAGTTAGTAAACTTGCAATGGTAACACATTCACATAACCGGTTGTTTACATCATCTACTACATCGAGGATGATTCCCCATCGTCGCCGCATTTTGTGCCAATTTGGTTCTTTATCCAGTCGGGTGCTGCAAGAACAGATCACTTTACGCATTTAATCAACTGATTGAAGACATTTCAATATCTTAAGCATTTCAACTACACTGCCGTCGAGTCACCAAAGCCACACACATCAGAGCTGGTTCGCGAACTCACCGTAACTGGGCTCACCGATCACCGAATCACTGGGTCAAGCCATCGTCTTCTTCGTCCTCGTCGTTGCTGTCGTCGTCTCCTCCTTTGCCAAAGGGTGGCCTAGTCGAAGGCCTCGCGGAAGACTTCTTATTTTTTCGCATCGTCTTAACGGATATTTTTTTCCTTTCAAGTCATCCTGTCTGCTGCAGCCGTGGTGCTTGGACCTAGTCACGTTCACCGTGGACCGGAAGGAACCGGAAGAAAGGGAAAGTCCTGCCACTGAGTAGGAGTCGAGACACAGAGAGCGCATTTTTGCCCATCTTGTCCTTAGAGTCGAGCAGAAACGACTCACATGACACTTTTCATTCGTTTAATACCTCCTGTGGAAGGGGGGGGGGGGGTATGTTTACACATGTATAGTGCCGTCAAGTCTTGCTGTATCGACCACTTATAAAGTCCATCCCGTGCAGAAGAAGAGGAGAGTGTTAGACAATTTATAGCTCCAATTGTTTGTCCATCCATATCGTTGTTTATATTTGACTATGAACCGTTGGAAGAACGAAGGCTGGCACTCAGTCAGGGTTTAAGCCTGGAGAAACGATATGCATAGCTTCTAGCAACAGGCCACTTTAGCTTGTTGCCACCGTGAAAGCCTAGCACTAGGTAAAGGCATTTCTCTAGGCCTCAAGACCCTTTGTTAATTATAGATTTATTGCACCATTAAGACCAACCCTTTCAAAGCGGAAGTTTGCGACTCTTTTTTCGCCCGAACCACATCTGAACCCACCCCGTTCTGAAAGGGTTAAATCAGAGGAAGTCAGAGAAGACGAATGTGAAAGTGCCCGCCTTGTATTCGAGTATTTAGTGCCTTTGGTCAGATACGAGTAGCTGTTTTTCCTCACTTTTCACTTCCGTCGTTCGAGTTCAACTCGTGAATGAAAAAGGTGGGAGGTAGGAAGTTTGCCTCGCTTCCCTTCTCTGTCAATCCGTCCGCAAGTTTCTGAGCCAAACGTGGCAGGAATTCGTGTAAAGGCATGCTCGGGCAAGGGAAAACAGTGCTTGAGAATGGCCATTTTACGTCAGCGGTCCAAGGGTTGAGAAAAACGCGCAAGAATGGCATGAAGAACCGGAAAAGCACTTCGTGGAATCTTCACCCGAGAAACATTTCTTATATCATACAACAAACGAAGTTGTTTTTCAGACGTTTCAACTGCCTGGTGTTAGGCTATTTAGGGATTAAAATGAAATTTAACAAAGCTATTTTCGAGCTGACATTTGAAATCGGGTGTAAATTAGCGGTCAAGGGTGTTAACGGATTTCGCTGCAGTCTTGCGTAACGATACCTTTTTTCGTCCTTCCTTCCCAGCGAACATGACTCAAGGCTTTCAAAGGGCATTTGTAGCTTTTGATGGAATTATTCCGATAAGACACATTCACGGGGGAGTCATTAGGACATAGCAAAGGAACTGGCGCTTCCATGCAACAATGAATCACAAAGTTACTCAACACCTCGTGGCGTGCAAAGTGTTGTCGATTGTCTGCCCCTCTCGCCCCTTGCATTCTACTGCCGAAAAACGTTTGCAGTCATGTTTTATTGTATACAAAGTTTTAAACTGTTTCGGGTGTCATTGCGAAATTTTCAAGGTTCACCGCCTCAACCCGCACCAATACAGCCAATCGTTTGTATTAGTCTCGGCTGATTTTCCTCAATCAAGAAATGGTGTGCGTGAATCAACTAGTTTCTCAGGATAGGATTCGCAAATTAGATATCCAACACCTGCAAAGCACTATCGACTTTGATAGTGTGCCGCATTCCGACTTTTTAAATAGTAGTCGTATTTTCGATTTGATCAAACAACAAAAATAGCAGCAGACTGGGATGGGGTGGTGGGGGTGGTGTTTTTTTTGTATGTTTTGCCACGTGTTTTTGCCTTATCATGAATACACGGTCGAAAAAAAAAACTGGAGATAGTGGTAGTGACACTTTGCTTAGACGCTTCGTGGCTTTTGGCGGTAATTTACGTATGTATACAAGGACATAGTTGGTCACTGTACCTTTTTTCAAATTTAAGCAATGTCACGACTACTGAAAATTTGAGGTTGCTCTGCGAAACAAAACAAATAATACTTAACGTCATAGTCTGTGGCGGTCGGGGTTATGCGTCAGAACATAATCGATATCCGTTGTGCTATCGAGTTATTTCACCTATACTGATTTTTCTGTAATTGCGTTGAAAGATATCAGTGATTTGAGCTTTTTACTGGAGTTGCATAAAATATTATTGAAATGGAAATAGTTGGATCTACACAAAATCCATGTTCTCCAAATTGATGTATCAAATATATTTAGAGAGAAATACATGACCTTGAAATTTTCACTAAATTAAAGTGAGATATGTTTTAATTGAATTAAGTTGATAATTACCTAAAAAAGTTGCTCAGCGCATACAAATTCGTACAAGTTGGCAGGCGCAATCAACGAAAAGAAACAACATACGTTCCTGAACTATAGCAACTGAAGCTCGATTCAAAGTAAATCTGGACGCACGGTTTAATACACCATCGCGTCCCTGGTGGAGTGGACCAGAAAACGTTTGACAGGCATATTGACGAAGAAATTGGTGAAAAGTTTTTCTCGACTGATCGACGTATCTCGAAATTACGGATACTGAAACTTGAGAAAAGAAAATCAAGTGTGCACAAACATCAAGAGAATCCTTTGTGGTCTGCCTCAAAAATACCAAAAGTGTTAAAATTTCCAAAGCCAACGGTGTCTTAGTATGAAAAGAGCACAACGCATCTATCATAAAAGTGGCACTACACTGATAAAAATAAACACTGAGTTTTCTGCGTTATCTAATGCACCTAAAGGGAATGCTAGATTTGGCAGAAAATAATGGGATATTTCATGTAAATTTAAGCCAGATAACGCCTAAATCTAGCCAGTTGTATGAAAGATTGCAAACAATATCGTTGTTTACGCTCCTTTGGCTTGGAATTACACGAGGGGAAATTTTACGCCGTGCTTGTTAAAATTAATTATTTTTTTCTGTGTAGGGACAACGATCTGAGGAGAAAGGTGTTGAGGTACGTGATACCCAGGTGTTTCCATACGGGATTTTGCAAAGAAATACGATTTCAACTTTTCCACCGTGCGTAACATCCTTTCAAGAGAAGGATATAAGTCTTACTGTGCCAGTAAACAACCGAATCACTCCCTGAAACAAAATTTAGTGGTAAAAAAGCGAGCACGATTATGAATTATAAACAAATCTCCGGATGAAAATTTTACCTGACAACTGATCGTGGGGATGTCCTTCCCAGGTATAAATTTGTTTTTGCTGATAAGTTTGCTCGGAAACTAATGATTTGGCAAGGAATCTGCAGCTGTGGCCTTAAAACCAAGGTTTTCATCACATCTCACACAAGTGTCTGAAAAGCGGATTTTACCCTGAACTCGGCAACACGGATCTAGCCAGCTGCCACTACTCTAAAGAGGTACTAGAATGGTATGCTGCAAACAATGTTAATTTCGTCGCAAAAGAGACTAATCCTCCGAATTGCTCTGAGTTCAGACCGATCGAATAATATTGGGCAATTGTAAAGCGAACACCTCGAGGATGCGGCAAAAAGTGACAAATGCACATCAAATGCGCTATTTATAAGTTCGCCGGTACAGTGTCACCAGCGACTGCTTACCCGTTTGTTTGACGTTTTGATCAATGTGTATGTTGTTTGATTCTTGAGTTATGATCACTTAAATGCGTCCAAATTTACTTTCAATCGGGCTCTATAAAATGGATCAACATTCTCAAGGACATGATGTATTTTATTAGTCCATTTATTTGTACAGGCTCAACCGAATCATGTGCTCTACCGGGCTCATGGTGAAAATAAAGTTGAAAGTATCCGTGAACATTACTGATCCAGTGTTGGTGACGAAGTGTTTTAACGAATAATGTACTACCACTAATTCAGATGTATTTATTTGTCGTCAATCAGTAGTAGTCCGTTTTGTTATAATGATATAAACATTTTATGTCTCACGTCTTAAATATATCGTACGGCTTAAAAAACTAACCTATCAGGTTTATATTTTTAATGTTTAGGTTATCCAATTGCATTGAAGTATTGCTTCAGTTTTGTTTTAGTCATAGTGAAGTCAACATTTTCTCCGTGCTTTTTGTAAGTTGTCATCATCTAATTAAGAGGTCCAAATTTGTCGTAATTTGTGGGATGATGGCTTGTAATAAAGATATTTCTATTTCGTAATTGCCGGGACAGGATTTAAAAATTAAGTTTTGATAAAAGCTCTACTGAGTCAACGCGTTGCGCAACAATATCATTAACGAATGAAACTAATGCAAATTCACTGCGCTCTTTTAATTATTGGATACTGGTGAGCATACAGCGTGCTTCAAAAGATGGAAGAGTTAACCTTGTCCAACCTAATTTACGAAGATAAAATGACAATTCCACGATAGTTACGTATGTCAAGTTTTTTTCCACTTTTGAAAATATGTACTAGGTAGGAACTTTTTCAAAGTTCCCAGATTTCAGTGACATATTCAATAGCCAAAATAAAAGTGCTGTAATTGGAACACACAGTACTTTTATATTGGCTATTTCAGTTTTTCATAAATACGGGTCGTATTCTATCAGGGCCAGAACCTTTAGAAACGTCTAAATTATTCAAACCTTGCAAGCTGTCTTGAAATTCGACTTGACTAGCTCCAATGCCCCTTGAAAATCCTGGGAAGAAATAGGTATATTCAGAATCGCGATCTTTTTCAGCAAATGTGGTATTTATTTCTAGAAAGAATGTTGCAAATAGATTGCAATTCTTTTTCCGCGTTATTACCAACATTTGAGTTAAGATTCATTCTAGATGGGAAATTTTCAGATTTCAATGTAACTTACATAATTAACATAATTGAAATTTTTTTTTGGACAAGACTTAATTTATCCTCGGTTTTTTTTTTTGCACCGACATTTCAGCATTGGGTGAAAAAAGGGAAATGCTCATGTAGGTGCTTCAACTTTGTCGCCAGTTGTAGTCCAAACCACTTGATGGAAACAGTTCAAATAATGTCCACTATATTTACTATGTATTATTTGACGATGATGAAATATAAAATATGTTATCTATTTTTTTTCACAAGAAACATATTTTTGAAATTGGTTGGTCCAAAAATGACTTTTATCACATATGTTATGAAAATTTCAAATTTATATACCTTATCAACATTATATGTTGGTCATATTGTGTCTATACATTGGTTATAGTGTTGTGAAATTTTCAGCCAAAAATATTGATGATGACCAACTTAAAGAAGGTTGAACATGGCGTTTTTCGGAAGCAAAATTTTGCTCGGCGTTTTTTTGCGACTGAGTGTATTAATTGTTGAGTGTGAGATTGGAGTCCAAAAGTCCAATGACAAAAACGATTTCGATTCGTAACTGAGATTCGAACCGTGAACGTTGGCATTATGGTTATACATGGTATCCTTTTGACCATATTAACCTTTCTTGTGCATTGGGGTCGTTTTTGAACAATCAGCATCTTAAAAAGCTCTATCGTCAAAACGGAATAAACTAGGCATCTAAAATTTGCTGGTTTTTCCTTACTTTCCTAACTTTCCTAACTACCTTACTTTCCTAAATTGCCCTATTCCAGAGTATCCGGATGTGGTCAAATTCACCGTTAGGTCCATGGAACGATGTTTTCGAATGTTAGTATTCAACACGATGAATGTAGAGCCGTCGAACGGTTCAAATACTTGGGGTTCCAACATTGTCCACTTTGAGCCCTACCGGTTCCAGAGTATCTGGATATAGAAAAATCCTCTGGCATGATGTTTTTAAAGATCAATATTTGAAATTGTGAATTTTTAGTCCAAAATTGTCCTCTTCGAATGCATACCAGAACAGGTTTTAGGAAGAGCGTGAACGACGAGTAAACAAAATAATCAGTGTGCACAATTTTCTCTATCTTCATTTTCGTTCCAATAGCCACACAATACATTCGTGTCTACTTATTATGCCGTGGTCAGTCATTCGTTTGTCCCTGTGTTCCACACGACTCTCCACATATTCAGGTGTCAAGAGGTCAAGGGTCGCTTGACTGAATGTTCTGGCAAACAGCCATTGTTCTTCAGTTACTTCCACTTTCAAGACATTAAGCGCTCAAGCAAATGAATTAGCTTTCGAAGAATCTGTGTGCAGCCAGTCGCTCGCACAGAGCTACAAGGCTTTGTTATCTTCATAAAACACTTTATGGAGTAAGATGGGCAAAATTGCCTTTTTCGGATCATGCGGTTTTCTCAAGAAATGTTTGCAACATTTGCGGGGCGCATTTCACCCCTCTCAATGGATGGAAGCTTGCATAGCATCTACACTTGCATGATTTGGGTGATCCACAGGTCTTCGTTTCAACTTAAACCCATATTAATCGAGGGGGTTCAAATCTGGACTGCTTGTGGGCTAAATATTGTGCTTCGG
This sequence comes from Aedes japonicus, assembly GCA_034211315.2. Taxonomy (NCBI): domain Eukaryota; kingdom Metazoa; phylum Arthropoda; class Insecta; order Diptera; family Culicidae; genus Aedes; species Aedes japonicus. The sequence continues at coordinate 25,134 of JASCZW010011573.1, forward strand.
CTTTATTTATTGTTTTGCATCGATATTTCAGCGTGGTTAATAACGGAAGGAAAATACTGATGTTGGTGCGTCAACTTTGAAGTCAGCTGTGGTCCAAACAACATTATGGAAGTAGTTCAAATTTCCACATTATTTCCTATATATTTTTAGGCTTTGGTGAATTTTTTAATATGCCCACTATTTTTTTCATAGAAATACGTATTTTTTAAATTGGTCTGAACAAAAATGACTTTTTTCACCTATGTTATGAAAACTTAAAATTTAGGAAGCAAAAAATTTGCTCGGCTTTTTTTGCTACTAAGTGTATACCAAAGCCTGCTGACTCCTCTACCAATCATCTGATCGATTTTGTGGAATCCACTTGGCCAAACTTTGCAGCAAATATCAAAGTAGCAATCCTAGGATGAAGATGCTCTGGGATAAATCAAAATGTACCGAACTGCTGAAGTCGAAGAAGCAAACACGACTGGGAATATTGGGCAAAGGGCTGACATCCTGTGTTATGTGCAAATAGTACAAAGTCATGAAGTGAGTTTGAGGATTCAACTCAAGGAGCTTCTCTAAGTTTTCGATTACCTGAGGGTTCATGACTTCACACCTGGTGAGGAGCATGTTCATTAGTTCATAACTAAGGATCTACAATTGAAACTGTAGCTTTTTCAGATGTTCAAATGTACGATATGTATTCAACTATGTTCATTGAATCTTATGGAAGGGCAACCGACAGTATGAGATAATCTCTCGGCTATACAGAGCTGTGATATGTTTTCAAACATGTTACTTACATGAGTATCGTAACTTTGTGTTGCATTACAACTGTAGACCCTAAATTATGATTTCAAAAACAGTTTGGACGACTTAAACCTTTCAGTTTATTATAGTATTAAATCTTTTGACCTGTCAGAAAATTCAATGATCATGGTTGAATACATATCGTATTTTTGTTTAGCCGAAAAAGCTACAGTTACAACTGAAGATCCTAAGTACTGTTCTTCAGCACACCTAGAACATCCAAGATTATCTCATAGTGTTTGTTGACCTTCCAGAAGATTCAATGATTGATGTATGGTTGAGTTGATATCGTTACTTTTTAAATTTTAAAGCATACAGATACAACTATAGTTAGAACTACAGTGTCACCCAGGCAACCACAAGTCGTATAACAGCGTTCAAATAGTATCGTATATTCCTATATTGTTAGTCAAAATCGCAATTAACTGTGGCCTTTATCTTATGATGTTTAAATTGAATCGTAAAGAGTGCAAATTTTCGACTTCTATTAGATGTTTCATTTATTCATCGTACTGTATCACAAACTAAATTGAATATACATCGCTAACCTTTTTAAATCGAATTTGTTATTACATATTCAATTGCATACGATTTCAAATCAACTCGTTTAAGAAAACAATGGAATTTGCACGTATATGGCCTCCACTTTTGTACGTATAAGTCATATTTTTGCATTCTATACGATTTGTTCACTTGCATATATGTTTGTATATCATAAAAACAACTTTCAATATACGTGCATTCTGGTTGTCTGGGCATATATCATTCGGCTCAGCTCAACGAGATCATGAAATGCCTGTGTGTGTATGTGTGGGTGAATGTATGTGACGAAATAAAGTGAACCGTGTGTCTCAGCAACAACTCAATCGAATTGAACGCTTTAAATAAAAGTTTTCACGGTCACACTAAACGCTATTCAATAGTTTTGAAATTGGATAACTCGGTTCATAGATATTCACGAAACATTAACTCATGTTCTCATTGAAGGCTATTGAATTGTTTTGGATTCGGATATCCGGTTCTGGAGTTACAAAAATACTTGGATTATACGAATTTTGTCAATCAACCCCTGTTTCTCAGGAACCTCCGGTCCGATTTGGGTACAGTGAACACCAAATGAAAGGTAGTCTCATAAAATTTCATTTCATGTTTCTTGAATTGGTTATCTGGTTTCGGAGATATGGCCAAAAGAAGGAGATATGGCCGAAATACGCGGATTTTAAGAACTAAGTCGAATATCTTGATATCCATTTGACATAATCAGGCACAACAACTGTCAAATAAGACATTATGAATCCATAGAACTTGTTTAATATTTATGGAACGAGTGTTCCAGTTCTGGAGATATGGTAGAAAAACATTCTGGAAATTTTAGATTTTATGAACTTTGTCGACTATCTTGGTATTAACTAGTTGGAATTGGATGCAACAAACGCCAAATGATATGTATACTGGTCCGATAGAACCATTTTAAATGGTTTGGAACATATCAGGAGATATGGTTGGACAAAGTTTCGGAAACCATGGATTTCAGGAATTAAGAACTGATTGCGTCCAATTGTTCCAGCCGTCAAATGAAAGGTATTTTGGTCCTTTAGTTGGCTATTAACATAAGATAGTTATGGGATCGGTCATCCGAATTGGATTCGACTATCACCTAATGTAAATAAAAATATTTAAGTCCCGGTATTCCGGGTATCCGGGGAAGTCACTAGAAATATTTGCACTTCATATAACATGGCAATTAAAAAAACCTGAATTCTTCCCCATAACGTGAGATATGAACCTGTTTACAATTTTTTTTATAAAATCGCTTGATCCTGTATTCAGGACAGAAATAGCGGGTATGGATACTTGATGTTACTTGTTTTTGTTTTTGAATTCTGATGTGATTTGAGGTGTCACATGATATGTTCTGACCCAAGTTCCGAACGTGACCAATCGTATGATAGGTTACGGTCCGTGTCGTAAATTGTCCACTTCATCTGGAGTACCTGAATCATGCCCAAATGTGGTCAATGTGGTTCTGGTCATTTGTTGCTATCACTATTGCACTTAATTTAGATTTCCTATGTGATTCGGAGTGTCACATGATATGTTTTGGTCCAAGTAAAAATAACTGATCTCTTCCCCGGAGGTACCTAAAACACGTCAATAAGGTTTTGGGCACTTGGTACCACCATTATTGCATTAATTTTTCAATTTTAATGTGATTTGAGGTGTCGCATGGTATGTTTTGGTCCTGATCAAAAACTAGTCACTTCTTCGGAGGTACCTCGAAACATGCCCAGATGTGTCCAATGAACTTTTTGGCATGTATTGCCACCACTATTGCACTCATTCTCGAATTCTAAGAAAACTGGCCACCGCTTCGGAGGAACCCGCAGCATGTCCGGATGTGACCAGTGTTGACCAGTATGACTACCATTGATCTTATTATCGAATCATCATGATAGATTTGAAACGTTTTTTCAATAGTTACCCATACCCACCGGAACTTGTTGACAGTTGACCGATTTCAAAAACATTCAACACAGAGTATGCAAAATCGTTCCACTACTTCGAAATAAAAGAACGAAGAGAGCGTGGACTTCCGTACCAAACGCTTCCATATATAGTTAAAAACTGAGTGCTTTCAGAAATCACGATCAAAACCCGATGTTTTGTGCTGATTTGACTTCATATCACTACTTCAAATCCATGTAGGAGAGGTATGCAGTGAATTCTTTGGATTTTGTGACTGATTTACTGATAAAAACGTATCAAAAACGACTGTACAGGCTCTGAGGGAGGGCACCAAATGTATAGGTCGAGCACTTTCATCAAACTCATCTTTAAAATTAATCGGTTTACATACACCGAAATAAATAGGGAACTGAGCAGTTGTATACATTTGGTATCCCTTCGATAGCCATATTTAACTGATTGTAGTACAAGACGTCGAAATTATGATCCACTCATCCTTTACATTGTGCAACTCAAATTGTAAAAACAAAATCGTACTCATCGTTATTATTCAAGTCGGAAAACCGAAAAAGCAGCGCATTTATTAGGTTCGGTACTTTTACGAATAACCCATGAATGCTATTGTTTATTATTCTGAGAATAGATTCCGGCCGGAAATTCGCCATAGTTTGATTAAGTTATATCCCTAAATTAACCAGTACGTTTCAATTTGAACAGAATCGATTTATAGCGTTTCATTTGTATTCCCTCAAACAGCCTACAAAGAATTGAATTCTGTTAATAAACCCCGCACTGCAATAAACACCCATCGGTGCAACTATCCATCGAAAACAACAAACTAATTGCACCCGCTAAGCAATGGTAAACAATGCGCTTCGGTTGCCACTGCTATCCTTGAGCAGGTGTTCGCTTCCAGTAGACAGTATTTACCAGCAGTAATCCCCGAAAGCAATCATGCAATCTAAATTGAGGCCATTATTTTTTCACCAATTTAACACTCAGATTCACGTAGCTACTGTTCACCGGATAGGTAGGTGCGATGGAAGAGGGTGGGTGGAAATTGAGTGGTTAGGGAAGGCACACTCCACTGTTGAAGCATTCCTTTGTCAGCATCGGAATCCGAGCGGTGGACTTTTACGACGTTGGTTTTTGGTGGATGGGGGCGAAATGATGGGGTCCTCCGCGAGGACAACACTCTGTAACAACACTTGGGTTCACATTGTTGTTGGCTCACTGATAGTTATTGCTTCACTACTACACTGTCACTAGGTGGCCCAGGTGAGGGCTGGAGGGTGGGGAAATTCACTGGGAGTTGTGAAGAAGCGGGAAGCAGAATGTTATTCCGTCAGGTTCGTTTTCCGATGTATGTTTGCACGTTTATCAATTTCGACTTTGCTTAGACTACATATGGGCATTCCAATACCCGATGTGTGTGATGGTAACAAACGGCATAGTTGTGTGTTGAAATGCAGCTCGAGGTTACGTAATATGCAGCTCCAAAATGGGATTTCTCTGATTAATTTCGGATGGTAAACGATTTGTTGTCACTTGCATTCTTCCGGGAGGGGCTAATATGGTTAAATGAAGGAATGGAAAAGAGAAAAGTTGGATGTTTGCGAGAGTACTCACCTTCAGTTGATCCGCCGTTTGTGCTGATAGTAATTCCCTGCACATAGACTGGTTACCAGCCTCGACAGCCAGCAGGAGCGGTATTTTGCCTTTCTGTAAAAAATTATTCCTTACTATATCTATCCATGATGCTTTCTGCCTTATCTGCCTTTTTCTTTTATTCAAAGCGACAAAATTGGTGGCGAGCTTGTGAACTTCGATCCGGTTACGAGGGTAGGCCACGGTCCCACCGCGCCGCGACGGAAACGGACTTTTGCCAACCGTAGGACTCTGTTTACTAGCACCGACACCTCCACCGCCAGGTTTCACTGAACTGTTCTTGCGGTCCATACTGTTCTTCCGTGGACCAGCGGGCTCATTTACCTCCAAAGTTTGCACTATTAGGGAATTCACATCCAGGACCGGCGTCTTGGAACTGGTTTCCGAGATCGATCCTTCCGGCGAATCCCCACCAATCGAGGCGGCTGCATTCGCGAACGCACTCGCTTTGGCCGGATTAAATCTCGCATATTTTGATTGTACATTCTGGAAACGCCTCACCGGGTTAGACATGGTCCGATCGTACCAACTGTCATATTGAAACTACTGATGCGCGCAATTTTGCTTCGCCTCATTTCAGCAAAAAAAAAGTACGCGATTCCGATGGTTATTATAATACATATAATGATAGCACTACCAGCGGAACCCTTGGTGAGAGGACCTTGCCCCTCGGGGAAGGATGACGTGGTGTACCTGAGCAATTGTAGAGCTAAACTTCAGGAATACCCCGAACAGCACGGCAGGTGGGTCTTGCCAATTGCCGCAGATCGTTCCAATTGCCTGATGCATTTGTGGGAAAACAGCTGAGACAAAACGATTCGGGGCCACCACGCTATTCAAGGGATACCTGTACAGCAACGCAAAGCGAATTCGAATCATATCAGACCCTCCCAACCAAACAAATAGGTTCCAACGGAGTCCTTCCAGTCTAGTGCCACCACTATCACAGATCACGAGGCAAAGCCACGGACGGCGATGAAAGGTGAGGTTTTTTTGAGCGTTATTGTTCGGAGGGACGACAACAACGGTGCCACACCAACAAAGCCTACGAAAAATTCCAAATGCACGAAAATCGGATATCCATATCATCGCTTGGATACCGCAGTCAGCCTGAGTTTACCCACACCATCACGCTGCTGTGGCTTGTCTATGGTAGATTGCAATAAAATGCAAAATGTACATAGGCGTGCAAAAAATGCCACCATACATTTGCGAAATCAAAACCATCTCTGACTGTGTATTGGGAAGCAGCGAGAAATCATGGTAGATATCTAGAATGGGCGAAAGCAACAATCGGAGTAGCAAGAATATCATCAACGAATGGAAGCTCCTCCGAGGTGCATTGGTTTTATGAGCTCTACCTAGAGCTGTTGTCACTTTGTTTTTACTCACCCGGATGCATCGTTTGTGGAAGTAAAACTGATCGCGGTAAGATGATTTAGGGTATGTGTCTCTTAACTC
>JASCZW010011574.1:0-31532 GCA_034211315.2 Aedes japonicus
GGCATTACAAAAGATTTAGCATTAGATTCGATCTTTAGTCGGGCCCTTTTCCAGTTTTAATCCAACTTCAATGATGCACTGGGCGCTATTTCATACGCGCCTACATATGCACGCTGTTACAGTTTCATGGTTACTTGAGCTGGCTTAAAAAACCTTCAGTGTATCACTTTCTGTTTCGAAGCTTCCGTTTTCATGATGCTGATTTTTCGATTTGAAAAAGTTCTTCACAAGAGGATTCGTTTCTTATATCTCGGCAGTATTCACACACCACGGTTGTCTTATTGATTGCGCAGCGGGTATGCACGACAAAAGAATGAACCAGCGTTTGAATCAAATCAAAATTCAACACAACCAAAAATGAACACAATAGGATTTTCAACAAAATCAAACGTCGACGAAGTTTCAGAACATGTATGGCAACAGTAAATAATTTTTTGCACTCATACAACTAAGTGAAATGTGTATTTTCATTTACCGTACACTTAAACTTTTCGACTCCTTTGTTTTCGTATTAACGCTGATAAATTTAAATTACCAAATGCAAAATTTTTGGATGTCACATTTTTATAACCCCCTCCCCCCCCCCCTGTCACATATTGTCACAAATTTGATACCCCCTCCCCCCCCTAAGGAGTGGACGTCATTTTTGAATCACCCCTTACTGAGGATATCAGTGTCTGTAAAAATCTGTAACTTTATCGCAATATCTGTATAATGTCTGTTATCTGCATGAGGTCTGTATGCATGACTAAATGTCTGTATAAATACAGACATGTCTGTATATCTGGCATGCCTGGGTAAATACCTTATCGCTTGTCCAAATTGATAATTTTAAAACCCTTATTATGGAGACTTACATCCAAAACTCGCATTTTAATCTCCCTTCGATTCGTGACCTACCGACAATAATAAAATTTAAACAAACAAACGAGTCCTGATCTGATTTTTAAGTAAAAGCACTCTTAACGTTTACAGCTTATTTCAATACGCTCCTTAAGAAGGTAGCACCGACGTAAAACATTGGTCTAGATTAATCGTATTTTTTGGATTAAGAATGAATAGAGAACACTTCTACGGAAGTTGTGGTCCTGTTTGATACATCGTCAGCGATAAAAAAAACGTGTGGCAACTTTTGTTGAGAATGACAACAAAGAGTTACTCCTATCTGCCGTTACTCTCCTATCGTCGCCTTATCTTCGCTTCTCTTCGTCTCTCCCCTCGCCGCCGGAGGTGGTCCACCCGACCACCAACGAATATCACAGGGGAGCATAGTCTTTGTATCCGAGTTGTACAGGTTGTCCGACAGTTACGATTGGGGATAATGTCCGCACTGACGCATCTAGTGCCGACATCAGTCCGACGATTCCGGTTGGACAATGAGGACCCAACGCCAAGCACGTTGTCTCTCACCTGTTCACCTGCCTGTTCACCCATGTCGACACGTCTGGAATGAACCGATGGCCCCGCCTTCCACTATCCCTGTTGTCATACTCTTGCTGTCACTTAGCCAACGGGCCCGCTCTGACCGTCCTCCTCACATTATCCTCGGCCAGGGTGATGCAAATTGAAGTCATCCTGGCAATAACGCACACTGCCTCCGTCGAAATAGTTCTGTAGGCGCTCGCGACACGCATGGCCATAAACCGGAACGTACTGTTCAGCTTTCTTCTATTCCACTGCATTTTCAATGCTGCAGCAAAGACTGAGACTCCCTACCTCAATATTGTATTTGTCGCGTCAGAATACGCTTCCTGCTGCTCCTAGGTCCACCGACGTTCGGCATGATTTTTTATATCACGTTGACCACCCTCGCCGCCTTCTCGCAGACGTAGTCTGCATGGGCGTTAAAATTAAGACAGTCGTCGACCATCACTCCAACATGCGTCGGTGCGCGCTTTGGCGAAATTGCATGCCCTCTTACGTTGATTTGGTCGTGCTGAACCTCTTTTCGGTTGCTGACCAAAACTATCTCCGTTTTATGATGGGCCAGTTTTGGCCCAGTCATCCAGTCATGTTTCGATGATATCGAACGTTCCCGCCGTCAGTACCTCTACCTCTTCCAGCGTCTTAGCGGTTATCGTAAGGTTGACATCATCCGCAAATCCGAAAATCCCAACACGTTTGGGCAGCTTTAGTTTTAGTACTTCATCGTACATCACGTCCAGAGCGTTGCACAGTGATTCCATTCCATACAAAAAGCGGTAAAAGTCTAAAAATGGATTTTAGATAGCTAAGTTATGTGTTTCCAAGTAATTTTGGGCCGCTTATTTCAAATATGCTATCTGAATTATTGTGTTGAGTCACACTACCGAGATATGTCCACTTAATGATCCCCTGGAATATCCGGAACATCTGATAAAATGGTAAATTCGTTAGTCTCGTACAACAGGAATTTTTCGAAACCATTTGAACTATATTTTTTGTAGCTTGTGCTAACGTTAGAACTTAGTACACACGAGGGACAGGACACAAATTATTGTTCTTACAAAACGTAAAAAGGGGGTTCAAATTTACCTTTTTAGTCGACCGGTTTCGGGCTAGATGTTGGAGTAGAAAACCACGAACATCTAAGGCACATATGGGAATCACCATTTGAGATCTGAATCTCTCTGGCACGTGCTGGTTCTGCTTCGCCGTATGATCAACCATCAATTTAATCGGGCACATTTCACTAGGTATCGCTGGACCTTTGATCTTCGCCATCACTATCCAATAAGCGTGTCCTCAGGGATCGGCATCAGCTTCTCGGCAGAGCCGTTTGAAGCAGATCGATTTACTAAATTTAGTCTCCCATTTTGAAGCTGCTCTAGCTGCATGGAACACAATCTTCCGTTCTTCTCTTTCCGCTTCAGCTTTTGACCTCTGGAAGCGTCTCCTGGCACGGAGGCACGCATCACGGATGGTACTTAGCGTCTCGTTTCACCAATACACAGGACGCCGCCGGTTCATGGGCTCAAATTTCCTCGGCATTAACGCATCGCACGCCCTCGCTAGCGTTTCTGTTAACTCACCAGCTTCCACAGCTGGAGTTCCAATTTCTGCACGAAGCGCTTCGTTCTCCACTTCCTCTCGGAAGATATCGACCTCCTCGACACCGTGGGGGTTTGCCAACCGATACAATAGTGCGCCTGATGATCACTATGGGTGTACTCTTCGCTGACGCTACAGGACGTAACGTCGATGATGGATTCCCGGCCATCTTTACGGAATGAACTGAAAAAGGCCCTCGTTGCACAGTCTAACGTCCAACTTTGCCAGAGCCTCCAGTGACCGTACAATCCTTGGATTTGAAGCTGTTATGATGCATTATAGTATGGAATGGAAGAGCTTCTTCTGAAGCCCTAATTTTCAGTGCGTTGACTTCTGCACCACAAAATTTAGCATGGATTTAGAGGTAGATGTCTATTGAACATTACCACAATGCTACGGTGTTTGGACATGCCTTTCCAAATCAGATATTCCTGTGAAATTTCATGATATCATTGAGTGTTTCATATGGACTGTTCCAGGAAATATAAGTACACTTTCAAAATAACAAAAAAGTCATGTTTTTTTTAGTTTTAATTTTATTTGGCAAATCATATCTGTAATTGTAATTTATATGATATTTTACTCTCGTATATTCAAAATATTTAATCATAGCCAAGACTCCGAATTTTTCCTCGAACATGACCCGTAAGCTTCTGCGCAGTGGTACTTCCCACAATTTTGACCACTTTTGGCCATTTTTTTTTTAATTTTTAGATGCGTCCGCTGGTTTTATGAATTTTCGAAGCTTTATTTTGGTTAAACCCCAAAAAGTCTCGATTTTCCGTGCCTCTGGGCAGTTCGGCGGATTCATGTTATTCGGCGACTTTTGTTCCATTCTAAAGTGTTCCTTGCGTAATGACATGACGCCAAATCAGGCCAAAACACTACTTGAACTTTGTGCTGCCTGATCATCGGCAATAATCGCTTCTGGAGACATTCCTTAACGTATTTCTGACAAACCATAACCTTCTTACAAATATTATATATTAACAATATAGCTCACTTTTCCAATTCCTATACGAATCGTAACGGACACAACTGTAACGCCATCTCTAGTTGAAAAGGTAAATCAGCATTAATAACAATCGTGTTTCACCTATTTTGAGTCCAGCGTGTCATGCGCAAATGTCAACAATTCAAAACAAAGAAAAGTAGTATTTTGATTTTTTTTTCCTATAACGTTTGGTGCTTCAATTTCAATTTCACTATGGAGGGTGGTCTGACCCAAGTTACCACAAGCTATCAAGAGGAATTGCTAACCTTCCGGATAAACCTGGCTTTTGAAGATTATCCTCAGCCGAAGGAGCTATGAAATTTGTTGGCAAAGTAGCAAGATACCATTTGGTAAGTTTAGTAACGTGTGTCCATAGCAGATATCACAGATATAATGCTGGAACTGATGGTGCACATTAGTTCCAACCCAATCGTATGGTCTGTCGGTTGGAACTGCAGGCCTTGGACACACCCCTGTTTTCCCCCAGTGAGGCGCCGGATTTAGAGCAACTGAAAGTTAAAATGACTCACAAATTTTAGTATTTCTTCGAAAATAAAAAAAAACTTTATTAGGGTATTAAAATGAGTATCCGTAGACTACATCATAGATCATCATTCCAGCACTTCGTTCCACTTCCAAATTTTGACAAATTAAGCGGAAATTGAAATGGTAATATTCTATCTGCATTTTCTCCTGATAGCTGGCATCAGCTATAGGAAAATTCTCCAGGAAATCGGAATAAGATCACCCTATCTATTACAAGTTAAATTGTTGAAACAAACAACCATACAAGCATACCGATGTCGCGGTGTTTCAATATGGCAAAATATGGCAGAAATAAAAACTTTCAATTCGAAATCAATTTTCCCACCAATTGTTTTGGTTTACCACTGAAGCATTTTGTTTTGTTTTGTTTTTGGCCGACGTGAATTAAACCGCATAAAGAAGAAGAAGGCTGATGAACCAGGACTGCCATATGGGTAACGCAAAATTTGTAGTGTATTAGTGTACCTTTTTGCCACTGCGGCGCTCCTGTTTGTCCGAGACAAAATTGGGGAGTGAACTATATTGTTAATATAAAATATTTGCTTCTTAAAATTTTTTTTGGTAAAAATTGCCTTCTCCGTTTCGGGAATGTCTTTGTCTTTGCTTACAGTATAGAATTGTGGTCCGGAAAGCGTTTGGTAATCTAGTTTCACATACGTTTCATCGTCCATTATTATACACCCAGAATTTCTACACAATAACGAATCGTAGAGTTTGCGGGCCCGTGGTTCCACGGACGCGGCCTGTTTTAGGTTCCTTTTGGATTTTTTCTGCTTCCGGTACACGGAGAGAATCGAAAATGCTGAAAAGCATATTATATATTCCTTTCTACGCTTTATACCTTTTAAATCACTGCAATGCATAAAAAGTATGCATTGAATCAATATATTTTATGCATTTCAATACATTTATGATAATAATTATTTTCCGTGCATATTGCGTTTTTGGCGACCAATTCAAACTTCAAAACTTCGGTCTTATTTATGTTTTTAAATTCCGTAATCTCAAAATTATCGATTATCATTTCCATCAGCGCAGACAACAAGTAAGTATTAGGTATTCAACTCATGTTTTACCCGCATATTTCATTGTCAACTGATAGATAACTGACTCCAACGAAATGTCTCCACCACCATCCTCGAGGCCACCACCGGTCCGGCAACATTGCGTAGCCATTGCCAAAAACTTCACAAATCCACTCGGACTGGACATGAGCGACTTAACGGGCATGACCAAAAACTACGAGCCAGCGAACGGATTCAAACCATGCTCGAGAAGGTATGAGTAATGCCTTGTTCAGACTACAGAGTTATAACATGTTATAAGCCTATCTTGATGACGAATTTCTTGTTTGACAATCGTTATAACATGTTATAACTCTGTAGTCTGAACAAGGCATAAGAAATTCTAGCAATAGCAATACAATTACAATTGTCTTTTTAAACTCAACGCCGCAGAAGAAAACGAAACTTGTGAACAACGTTAAAGAAATTCTGGACGAAATAGACTTGGATGAAAGTATGCCAATCATTCAAACATTGGGTACAATCCGATCATCTTCGGACGAATCTTCAGTGGACTTGCAACCTACATCGTGATATTCCGGATTGTTTGCAAGAAAAACCCGTTATAGTGGACCAAACAGTGTAGCGGGAACAGTGCTCAAAGGCTTGAATGCAAAGCGGCTAGCCAAAGGCATTTCGATTTTAAATTATTTTTAGCTTTTATTTTATTTATAAAATTACGAATAAAAACTAAAAATATAATCCTCTTTAATTTGTATATAAATATGAATAAATTTTGATTATGCATTGCAATGAATATATTTATACATACATGCACATTCATTAATTTGATACATCAAACTTGATGCCATGCATATTTCTATCAAGTGCAATTACAATGCATAAATTCATACAAATATGCATTGCTATGTATATTTTTGGTATATTATTTTCAATGTTTAAACCTGGTTTATTCATTCCAATGACTGGATAGATCGAATAATCAACTACTGATGAAGCCATTTGACGTTACTAATGTCTCGGTGTAAATTAAAGACATTATTTTTAGTCCCTGAGGATACAAAACTAAAAAATTTTATATTTATGTATAGTTAAGAAAAAGCCAAATTGTTCACCCGTACATAGATCTACAAATGGTTGACAGAAATAGACAAATAAATATAGTTCTAGCATAGAATTTGTGACATTATGTATATTTGTTTTTCTCCGTGTATGTTTGCACTTAATTTTTCAGTAACGGGGGCTCCCGTTATGACATAAACACGATCAACTGATGTATGCTAGAAATCAATGGTTGCTTTGTTGGTTTAGGTAGTCTGTTTTTGGTAGCGTGTCTCATGGTGAAATAGGATGATATTGGCTTGCAATCATATTTTTTTTCATAATATTTGAAAATTGTTTTTTCAAAAGTTACACTTGTCAAAATTAAAAAATAAATTAACTGTGGTATATTATTATACTACAGTATCGAACAATGCTATAATCCTCATACTCTAATAATACCCTATTCAGGAAATTTGAAAATTCAATCGGGATATTTAAAAAATCAAGACTGATGCAATCCCCAATCGATGCAGCTACTCGCGACTAAAATGAATTTGTCCATATTCAAAGTCCATAGTGTATTGCAAACATTATCTAAACGTTTGACTATCAAAGTGACAAAACCATATTGGACGTGCGGATCGTGTTATAAGTTGAAAGGTGAAAAAATGCTAGAGAGGGCCCAAATCGCTCTTTTTGATCTGTAACTGGAATGGCTTCAGAGATCCTCCAAAAGTCAAAGCTAGAGTTCTGAAAGTCTTAGTGAGTAAAACTTAGATTCAAAGATAAATCTGGACGCTCGGCTTAATACACCCCGCGTACCAGGGGTTTTAACAAAAAACATTTGACAAGCATTTGTTGATGTTTTATTGTGAGGTGAAAAGTTTTTCTCGATTGATCGACGCATGTCGAAATTACGGATCATGGAACTTAAGAAAAGAACAGTAATTGTGCACAAACATCTAGAGAATCCTTCGTGGTCTGCCTCAGAAATAGCAAAAGTCTTAGAATTCTCAAAGTCAACGGTGTGTTTTGTAATCAAACGTTACAAGGATACTATGAGTGTGGATAAAGATCACGAAAGTGGCACTAGGTACCAAGAGCTGAGGAGAAAGGTGTTGAGGTACGTTAAAGGCAACCCACGTGTCTCCATACGTGATTTGGCACAAAAATACGATTCCAACTTTTCCACCGTGCGTAATATCCATTCAAGAGAAGGATAATAGCCTTTTGTGTCACTAAACATCCGAATCGCTCCCGGGAACAAAATTTAGTGGCCAAAAAGCGAGCACGATTACTATATGAACGAGTTTTGACGAAATTTGATCGCTGTTTTTTAATGGATGACCAAGCATAAAGGGTGTATTCGATAAAAATGGCACACACATATATACTCATCAAAATTAAACTGATTATCGGATTTTCTTGAAATTTTCAGGGAATGAAGAACTACTAATGAGTTTTGATTTACAAAATTTGTTTTATTCAATTTCGTCTCCATTCCCGAATGCCCGCACCTTCCTTTTCACTCCACCCATCAAATTTTGTACAACCGATTTTCCCAGTGTTTTTGTTGTTTTTACCCAAATTTTCTTCAATTCTAGCTCTGTATTTATAGTTTTGGGATGTTTGCAAAGTTCCGTTTTCATAATTGCCCAGAATTTTTCAATTGGACGAAGTTCCGGTGAATTTGGTGGGTTCATATCCTTTGGCACAAAATTGACTCCGTTGGCTCGGTACCACTCCAATACGTTTCGAGCGTAGTGGCAGGATGCTAGATCAGGCCAAAACAGAGTTGATCCTTTGTGCTTCTTAATGAATGGCAAGAGACGCTTCTTAAGGCACTCTTCCGTGTAAATCGCACCGTTTATTGTTCCGGAAGTGATGAAGGGAGCACTTATTTCACCACATCCGCAAATCGCCTGCCAGATTAGAAACTTGTTTGCAAATTTCGATAGTTTCTTCTTTCGAACATCCTCCGGAACATCGAACTTCGACTTGGCAACGAAATATTCTTGCCCAGGAAGTTGACGGAAGTCGGCCTTGACGTATGTTTCGTCATCCATCACGATACAACCGGATTTGGTGAGCAGCTTCGTGTAAAAGTTTCCGGGCGCGGGTTTTCGCAGTGATGTTTTGTTTTTCATTCCGGTTTGGGGCTTTTTGCACTTTGTAAACATGTAACCCAGCACGCTTCTTGGTTTCTGCACAAAACCGACTGACACCTTAGACTTTTTAGCGACATCTCGAATTGACATGTTTGGACGGTTCTTGAATTGTTGTACGACTTTCCTGGCCATTTTACTGTCCATTGGACCACTTTTACGACCACTCCTTCCTTCCTTTGGACACTCAGACGCTCCTTGAAGGTTCTTATTACACGAGACACAGTTGTATTTGCAATTCCAAGCCTTTTAGCAATCCACCGGGGGGACGCCCCTGGATTTTGATTGTGAGTGGACAAAATTTTCTCACGGACAATTTCTTGTTTCGACGACATGACTGGAACTACTGAATGTATAACTATGAAACTTGGCAGATGTAAATAATACACTATGGAAAAGATCTACTCAAATTTCTAGGTTTTTTACTCATACGATTCAAAAGTTACAGAAGATTTTCTGTGTGCCATTTTTATCGAATACACCCTTTATGTCAAAATGGATTATACACAAATCCCCGGACGAACATTTTAACTGGCAACTGGTCGTGGGGATGTCTCTTCGAGGTATAAATTTGTTTTGCTGATAAGTTTGCTCGGAAACTAATGATTTGGCACGACATCTGCAGTTGTATCCTTAGAACCAAGGTTTTCATCATATCTCACACAATGACGTCGAAGGTTTACGTTAAAGAGTGTCTGAAAAAGCGGATTTTACTCTTCATTCGGCAACACAAGCCAACGTTATGTTTTGGCCGGATCTAGCCAGCTACCACTATTCGAAGGAGGTACTAGAATGGTATGCTGCAAACAATGTTAATTTCATCGCCAAAGAGATTAAATCCGAATGCCGAATTGACCGATCGAAAAATATTGGGCAATTGTCAAGCAAAAACATCGAGAATGCGGTAGAGAAGTGACAAATGCACAACAAATGCGTTTAAAGTGGAATAACATCGCCGGTATAGGTCACCAGCTATTCTTGAGCTATGATCACTTGAATGCGTCCAAGTTTACTTTGAATCGGGCTTCATAAAAATCGCTCAACCGTAATGATCGGCAGAATTTGACGGCAAAATCCCGTTCTTGAAATTTGTATTGCGATTATTCGACGAAATACTTTTGTCTCAATATGGGCGATGAAACTTACGTCTAGATTTACAACATATCAATGTTTTAGGATGTGTGTGCTGTCAAAATTCCTTTAAAAAAACCTTGCTCTGCAAGCATTTTTTCGTGTCAGGAAAAGTCTTTTGTTAATTTTTTAATTTTTTTCTTTATTTTCCGTCGGCCTATTTCCTCTACGGCATATCACCGACAGTCAGGAGACGACTCAGGGACCGAGGACCCTACTAACGACTCGCGAATGCGAGCCGGGACCAACGGCTTTGTTTTACGCTTCCGAAGGAAGACTGGCTGACCAGTTTTATCGCCTCAGAGAAAAACCACCGACGTCAACTGGGATTGAACCCAGACCCACTGGGGTGCCAAGTAGCAGTCACGTTTACCACTACACCACCGACGCCGGCCAAGTATTTTCTCTAATTAAAAATCATTTATCACTACCGAGACAATCAATAAGAAAATTTACCAGAATTAGTACCGGAGAAATCTGATGTTTTGTACCATTTTCCCATAATCTGATCGAAGCGATATAAATTTGATTTTAGCTCTGCATAAATTAAATGTACAAGAAACCTGTTAATTTATGTTTCTCTATGCTGTAAAAACGTGACTTAGAACTAAAAGTGTTTACACAGCAAGCAGATGTTCAGCTCCTTGAAATAACACAAACCCTCTGCCCAGCCGAAGACTGCCGTAATGCCCTGTGAGGTTCGTCCAAATCATCCTCCAATTGCATCCTAATTAAGTATTCTGGACGCAGTGGGCGATGCAATTTGTTGCTCTCCTCGCCAAAGACAGTTCCAAACAACGCTCGTAAAAATGACTATCATCGAAATAAAACCAGCAAAAAACCTCAAAACTTCAACACCACCATCATCTTCATCCCACGAGCCAGCCAGCCAGTCCCTTTTCTCGGACAACAGCCCGTCTTCATTCGTCGTAATCGTGTTGACAGTTCGGCTGCATAATAAAACAAATTCCCTTCTCCCGAAATTTCTCAAGCCTTTCAATCCCTCGGCGAACCAACAACAAAAACAACAACCATGCGGGAGACCCGCGGTCATTAATATTCGCTCACGTTTGAAATGCCCTCTTGGATTCGGTTGATACATAATTTAATATGTTGTTTGATTTTATTGTACATAAATATTTAAATTTAATTTTATGTTTCTGAATATGAATTATTTAATTAGGCGCACACATGGTTTTCAAATTTAGGGGGGCACCTTACTTTCCCGTGTGGGATAATCTGAATCGAATTAAGTTGTTGCAGGCCCGAAACGATTCCGTTGCTTTTTTGGTGGAATAATTACGACCGAATTTGGGCTCCTGTCCATCGGAACTTTACAGAAGTTAAGTGCGATGGGGGCCCTGCGATGCAGTTCTGTGCGATTGAGCTGAGATTTCTGGCAATGCACGTCCCGTTCGCCAAAACAGTCCTGGCTGGGACATAAAGTAGAGAATTTACGATGGGAAAGGCGATATATTTACGATTTTGCTGCGGGAGAAGTTTGTCTGAGCGCTTTTTTTTTTTTTCAGAACGACGATCATCATTAGCTGTGGGATGAATTGGTAATTTTTGGGGGCACCGGCAGTTGAACCCACGCAGCAGAATTGGGAAATCTGTGCACTAATTTGTACGTTGCAACTTAATTAGCGGAATGAAACCCGTGGGAACGGCGAACTGGCGATCGATCGATTCGAATGATTTTGAGACATCATGTTCGGTATTCCGATAAAATGAAGTTGCGTACATCTGTTTTGCTAAAAAGTTGAAGTTGAGCTTTTTTTCCGTTGATTTATGCTTTGTGATAGATACAACCTGGTGGGATCTAGGTCGTATAATGATTTTGCGAAGAATATTAATAAACAGAAAACATATAGACTGTTCTGATAATTATAAGTATACTAGCGATTAACCGTCAGTGGTCTTTCGATCAGAAAACTGGTTTAGAAAGAAGTTAACATCGTTGGAGCATTGCGGAAGTATCAAGAACAGTGCTCTTTCGCAGATTCCCCTAGAAAGGATATGGATTTCTTGCCCCACTGACTCTATAACTGACAGGACGGCAAGGGATTATTTCAAGTGACCTCCTACAACATCAGTGCGAGACAGCATAGCATAGCATTTACAGTTACACAATATCGTAGGTGGTGAAGACTTAATCTACTGTTAAGAGATCTATCACATCTGGTTCGGTTGTCGTTCGATAAGAAACCTGGGGGATGATTTCGAACCCTTAGATACCAGATATGCTGCCTCCAGTAGACTAAGTCAACTGTAGGGGAGTGGGAGGAATTGTTAGTCCAACACATACTTAAGAGAGATGCAGAGAACTCTACGACCCCTCATATGTGTCACAGGTAATGAAGTGTTAATAGGGAAAGGGTTATCCCTGGGATACACTCGACAAGCGTTACGGGTGATCAAAATTGATGAATTACGAACACATATGATACGAAGTGCACCTTCGTCGGGGATTTCCTGAAAAATAATGTTAATAGAAACAATAGCTACGACAATTAACATTGCCTGTAAACATTCAATATGCAACTGAAAAAAAATAAGACTTCAGTTAAAAATAAGTAACGGGCGAAAAGATGGTTAAAGCTTCATGTGATCAGAAAATTATTGGACCTACAAAAATATAAATAAACAATACATATAAAAATATAATACAAAAGTGATGAAAATGATTGAAGTCATAAAAATCCTAAACTCAGTAACAATCACAAAACACAAGTAATGCTAAAATGGTAATGATCATGATAAAGATGCATGGAAATGATAATAAATAAACAATATCATATAAGATAATACAGCTGGTGGAGGGATATTATGAAATGAACTGAAAATTACAGGTGTGCTGACTGCTGTTTTGTTGCAATTGTAGACAAACTTGCGCATCCATTATGCACCAGAAAACTTAAACAATGTATGACAGCCATGAGAAAAAAAAAGAATTTTAAATAGTTTTTTTTCAACGATGACCTGGAAGACCTGAAATATATGAAAATGGAAAATTATGCTATGATTTACCAGTCGCACCTCCTCACTTCGCTATTGTCAAAATGACAACATTGCACAGACTACGCCGACCAGCGTCTCCATGTTTTAGCTGGCAGTCTTTTGTGATCATATGACTCGAGGAGGCCCCTTGCGCTGAACTGGCCGGCTTGACGTGCCGCAAGGGCTCAGTAGGGATTCCAGGACCCGAAGCTAAGAGTCAGTTCCATTGTGGTTATATCACATCAATTATTTTTCCACTATAGCAGCTGCACAGCGATATGGTAGATATACTATTCTTTGTAATTTCAGGTCATCCAAGGAACTCCTAAGTATTTTTAAATAATTTAAAACAAGGTTGCGGCTTATCATTTTTGACTTATCCATATTCATTTGCCGATAGCTCTTCTCAGAAGCTCAATTTCAAAATATAATGTATGTATACTCTATGGATGCTTGAGTAGACCTACAACATGGTCTAACATTACATAGCTCTATCTCTTATATCTGAGAATAAGAGCGTATATTCGCAGTGATCTTCGCGATGAAATTGCGCGTGAAGATCATAGCGATTAATATCGTGAAGATCACTGTGAATATACGCTCTCATGTCGAAGATATAGAGTTAGAGCAATGTACTATTGAACAAAGTTGTAGATCTACTCATGCACTAAGTTCATCATACATCCTATTATCAAATCGATCCTCTGAAAGGAGATATTGGCAAGATGAGAGAATATGCCTGAGTCAAAATGGTAAGCCAAGCCTGATTTAAAATATATTTTGTTTTTTCGGTGGTTATGATGATCCTATCCAAGGTTAGTAATGCATGAGCGGGCCCGTCTACAATTGCAGCGGATCACAATATGTAGATATGTGAATACAATTACAATTGGTATTATCATTTTATAGTATAACATCCCTTCGCTATTTATCTATATTCTATGCCGTATAATCATTGCTTTCCTGTTTCCCATTACCATTTATAGATCCAGACCAATAAGAGTTATCGGACTTTTTTTTGTCTGGTTTATAATCTACGTTTTTGGCATTATTCGTGCTTATATAAAATGTATTTCTTCTAATTGTTTGCTGTTTTCAGCTTTTCCAAGACTGTTCGAAAATTAAAACATATCTAATTTTTTTCAGTTACAAACCAGTGGATAACAGATATATATTATGCTTACGCTTATTATGTTATTTGATCTATAACTGTGAAAACAAATTCTTAATAGATATTAATTTTATCAAGCTTGCATCAGCGGAATCTTTCGATGACCAGCTAAGTTACGGATATATATTCTACTATAGTTTACGTATTTTTATTTCACATTTTAACGTCAAATTTTTATTTTATGTTATGATATTAAATGATATGATATTACTGTATTTAAATTCATTTGATATAAATTGCTATAGTTACTGTGAGACTCACTACAAAAAGTTTTTGTGATTCAAGGAAACGGAACAGCACTTCGAAATTTTTGTTTACTATTCTTCATATGCTATATAATTTCAGATCATCCATGGATATTCAAGTATTGTATAATATGTTTGAATCAATTTTTTTTTCTCATAGCTACTATATTGTCTTAACTTTTAGGTTTACAAATGGAATTGTTACTATCATTCTTACATTTACTTACTATATTAAATATTATTATAATAATCATTCACTATATTTTTATCAGTTTAATATTTACTATATTTCATATATTACTACAGCACATGTGAATATATATTGGGCGAGGAGGGAGCATCAGGGTATCATTCAAACTGGAGTTGGACAATGGAGTGGTATGACAACCGGCGTCTAGGAGGGAATAAAAGCGGTATCATTTTCTTATCCTACCGATTCGATTGTGATGTTGCGAATTCTGCTCCAACAGTTTCAGCGTGAGTGACGCGCCCTTCTTAACAAGCCATCCCGTAGAAAGCTTAATGAGTATTGCGAATTGGGTTATGCGATTTGTTGGATCGTATCGTTGGAAGGAGAATCTTATGTTCCCGCGGGTTTCGCGTAAGTGTCTCTGCTTACGGGTCCGCCCAACCGTTTTTGGCCCTTCATACAGCGTTACTGTGAATGCAACCCGGTAACTCAATTTGATCTTGCTATTAAGTGGAGCTGCATACATGACAAGGTCGTAGAAGGGATGGTGGCTACCTTACATACATACATACATACATATGACTCGAGGAGGCGTGAGGTAGGAACTTCTGAGGACCAAAAGTCGGTCGCACACTCCTTCGAAGTTGTCAACTCACCATTTGAAGCCCTCCTACAACATCAGTACGAGATGTACGAAAAAACTAGGTGCATGCCAAAGGGGACTATAGACTTGCAAACTTATCGGAAGCAGAAGTAACCAAAACAAAGCACCAAAAAACTTAATTTGTCGAATCAAGGGCTCGTAAGCTGTGCAACAGACTATTGATAAAAAAATAAAACAATTCAGGCGTGTTACCAAGGATGATCGAAACTTTTAAAAAACTGGATTAATTATTAATATATTACTAGAAATGAGAAGAAAACTTAGTACTTTCCATTTAACTCCAACTACCTTTGCTTATCTTGACAGATACGCGTCTACAATGTGCCGACTTCTTCAGTGTCTTGTACTAATAACTCGACTGAAAGAAAACCTTCGCCACCTGCCGTAAGAATACTATTTACCAAATACAAAAACGTTTTTACGAACAGCTTACATTATTTTACAACATTACAACATTATTATTTTAATATCTACCTTGCTTTTCTGTCTATGCCTACACTCGAAAAAATCGACACGTTGTTTCCACCTTAAACGCACGTAATTTCAGTCCACTGCCAAAACCAGTAATAAACACGTAGAATTCACGTAAAAGCTACGTGACTCCCACGTAAATTCACATTCAACGTGAAAATCACATAAATATTTCGTGATTTTTCACGTACAATTCATTGGCACGTAAGTTTACCTCATTTTACTGAAGAAGATTTGGTTACGTGTTCAGGTGCAAGTTACTTCAAATTTCACGTGAAAACAACGTGTCGATTTTTTTGAGTGTAACCTAATTGTCTTTGTTAAAAATCTAAATCTTTGTTGAGTAGATTTGTGTTCTGTTATTTGTTTATTTCTAAGCTTTCTGCAACGTCTAATTTACAGGGTGTAGAGGTAGTCCGTTAGATTGGGATGTCATTCGTCGTTATGTCTTGATTTTTCGTGAATATATGTTCTACAACTGCCGATTTAAAGTAATGTGAAATTCCTTTCTCGTTCTGTTTGACAGCCTTTGTCACCTCCGGTAGATGCTCTTTGAACCTTGTTGCCAAGGTTCTCTTTGTTTGGCCTACATATATTTTGCTGCTGTGTTTACACTTGATTCTGTATACCCCTGCTCTGCCTAGTATGTCAACTGAATCATTAGTGGAGCCTAACCAATGACGTCTATATAAGGTCTGGGGCAACGCACTGCTTGTTTGTATTGGAAGCAAAAATAATGTAAACAGCAAAAATAATGCTAAGCTGACGAGTGATGACGTAACACTATTGAACTTTCTATTGGCGGGCATAGGTTCAGATAAAAAAAATCGGTTCAAACGTTTATTATGAATGCTGAATTGTAAAAATAATCATGATACATATGCTATTTATTGAGCAGAAGCATTTTCTCCCGATAACATGGATTATTTATAGTGAATTTTACTAAGGTAATTGAATTTTTGCCACACAAACTTTCAAACGCTGAGACTTGACAATCGAGTAGTGATATAGAGCCAATTTTCCATCATCGGTAGACTGGAATCGGTTGAAAAATTAGGTTTTAGAGCGCATACAATAAACAATCATGGAGCAAACGAATCAAAATAAATAGTATGACGTAGCACTTTGCGAGATTTTGTTTAGCGTGCGAAAGGAGTGCAGTGGTATTAGTGTCATGAGCGAGTTTTACTCATTTCACTAATATTGTTGTGGCTACTGCGCCAGACCTTATATTAACGTCATTGGAGCCTAACAACGATGCCAATTGATTGTGCCTACTAGACAAAACTAAGTCTAAACCAAATTCCCTAAGTCGTGGTTTCAGCTTTTGTCTCAGGTAACCAATAAGCATTAAATAGAGCCCGTAAGTAGCCCTATATGCGTCTTAACGATAAGCGATATAATGCATATGAGCATTAAATTCACCTTAAATGCTATTCAAAAGCAGGTTTTGGCCCACTACACCCAATAGTTGAAATTGTAGCAAAAAAATCAATTGCAGTTTTTTCAATCATATCTTGAGAAATCCGCATGATTCTGAAAAGGCAATTTTGCCCATCATGATTCCATAGCATTTTATGGTATAAACAGCCATGCAGTGCGTGCAGCGGTTATCGTTGTGTGCCTTGTGCCGTCGACAATCGCAGCAACGTTGGTTTTGTTCTACCGTCATCAACTTCTCAATATGTGTGAGACAATGACTACAGAACGCCGTTACGCTATTTATGACTGCTGCTATACTCCGTTGTCAAGTGTTCTATTTTATTTTCATTCGTCATCACACTCCCATCTTCCTCTCATAAAGTCACCATACGTTTCATGAAATAAACGAAGCCATGTAAGGGTGTGTGACCGAAATTTGCTTCATTGTTGTTACGTTGAGTGCCTCCACAACCGAAGCAACTGTAGGGCTTTTATTCCGTTCACCTCAACCTATTGGGGTGACTGGATGGTTACAATGAAGAGCCGTCATGCTGACGGTCGCGGTTCGAATCTCAGTAGCGAATTGGTGATCTTTTTTTTGTGAGCCATTGAATTTACCACTACTCAATCAACTGCATCATGACCTCACGCACACATTGAATTTTTTCAATCTGAATTGATGTGTTGCTTTTTTTGCCCACCGATCCAATGCTGCATTTTTCTCAAGTTGCGATCCATTCAATGAAACCAAATCATGCGAAATGCAACAATCTTCATTTCTAGTGTGAGGTTGTAGCAGTTGATTAGTAGTAGTAAATTCAATGACTCTCAAAAAAAAAGATTTCGAACCGCTACTGAGAGAGTCGAACCGCGACCGTCACCGCGATTGACGTCTGCTTCATTGTTATCATTCAGTAAACCACAAAACAAGTTGGAGGGGAACGGAATAAAAGCCCTACAGTTGCTTCGGTTGTCAAGGCACTCAACGTTACAACAATGAAGCAAATGTCGGTCGCACACACTTACATGGTTTCGTTTGTTTCATAAAACGCATGGTGACTTGATAAGAGGGCGATAGGAGAGTGATGACGAGTGCAAATAAAAATAGAACACTTGACAGAGGAATAGCAACAGTGGCATATAGAGTAGCGGCGTTCTGTGCCATTGTCTCACCCATATTGAGAAGTTGTTGACGGTTGAACAAAAACCCAACGGTTGCTGCGACTGTCGAGACACTAGGCATACAGCGATGACCGCTTGCACACACTTGCATGGCTTTGTTTATACCATAAAATGCTTTGTGGATCATGATGGGCAAAATTGCCATTTCAGAATCATGCGGATTTCTCAAGATATGATTGCAAAAACTGCAATTGCATTTTTTGCTACAATTTCAACTTTTGGGTGTAGGTAGCATGAATTGGTAACGTTTGCAAATAACAGCTAGATGACAGCAGTTGAAATGTTGTTCTGCTGCTGGGGAGTTTAGCTTTTAGAATGCTGATTAAATGCTTGATGGGAATGCGAAGGAAACAAAAGTTCGTTTTCAACTTTAGATTTTACTAGCTGATCCCAGTGCGAGCATTGCTACGCCTGCAGCTAAATGAATGAACATTACATAGAACTGACGCTTTTTTTAATGAGTTTTTTTTAGCAATAAGGAGTTCAAACTTCTATCAGAACATTCTTCTTACTCAGGCAATACACAGTTTGTGGCTTAGTTATCTCAGGATTGGTTGAAATTTGTGTTTGAATTCACCATAGAAACATTTCTTGCATTAAAAAACCCCGCATACCATTTTTGATTCTATTTGCTTGATTAGTTCTCAAGCCATGCAGAAATTTGTGATTCATTTGTATGCGAGCCGGAAGGAGGAAGCGGTCTCAAACAATCATAAGAACCTTCCCCAGCCCCAAAAATACCTGCATACATATTTTCACTCCGATCGGTCAGACAGACAGTCAGACAGAAATCCATTTTAATATAAATGAAAATCCTGTTTCCAATAACACCCACATGCCAACTTTGGTTTCATTTACTTGAATAGTTCTCGAGTTATGCCGAAAATTGTGTTTCATTTGTATGAGAGCCCCCCCCCCCTTTCAGAGGGCAAAGGGGTCTCAAACCACCATAGAAATATGTCTGACCTTCAAAAAATTCCACATGCCAAATTTGATTCCATTTGCTTTATTAGGTCTCGAGTTATGCATAAATTTGTGTTTCATTTGTATGGGAGCCCCCCCTCCCCTTCAGAAAAGGAAGGGGTCTCAAATTAGCATTGAAACAGTATTCATCTACAAAAACCTCCACATGCCAGATTTGGTTCAATTTGCTTGATTAGTTCTCGAGTTATACAGAATATTGTATTTCATTTGTATAGGAGCCCCCCCCTTTCAGGACGAAGAGGAATCTGAAACCATCATAGAAACCTTTCTTGCCTTTAAAACCTCACACATGCTAAATTTGGTTTCTTTTGCTTGGGGTCTCAAACCACCGTAGAAACATTTCTTGCCTACAAAACCTCCACATGTCATATTTGGTTCCATTTGTTTGATTAGTTCTTGAGTTATGCAGAAAATAGTTTTTCATTTGCATGGGAGCCCTCCTTTCTAAAGGCGGGAGGGGTGTCGAACTATAATGAGATCCTTTCCCGGACCCAAAAACCCCTGCATACAAATTTGCATAGCGGTAGGGAAAGTTCTCATGTTTGGTTTAAATTTGTGTTTCGTATGTATGGTAGCCCACCTTTTCAGAGAGAGGAGGGGTCTTAAATTACCACAAAAACATTTCTTGACTTCAAACACTCACCCATACAAATTTTGGTTCCATTTGCTTGATTAGTTCTCGAGTTATGCAGGAATGTGTTTTTCATCCGCACGGGATCCCACCCTTTCTAGAAGCGGGAGGGCTCTCGAACTATCATAAGATGCTTTCCCGGACCCAAAAACCACTGCATACAAATTTGCAAAGCAGCAGGTATAGTTCTCATGTTTGGTTGAAATTTGTTTCATTTGTATGAGAGCCCCCCTTTTTAGAGGGAGGAGGGGCTTTGAACCACCATAAAAACATTTCATGCCTTAAAAAACTCGTCCATTCCATATTTGGTTCCATTTGCTTGATTTCTCGAGTTATGCAGAAATTTGGGTTCCATTTATTTGAGAGCACCCCTCTCTCCTGCCTCCTTTTATGACGGAAGAGTCCCAAATCACCATAGAAACATTTCCCTCCTTCAAAAACTTCCACATGCGAAATTTGGTTCCATTTCTCTGATTAGTTCTCGAGTTATGCAAGGATTAGCGTTTCATTTGAATAGGTCCCCCCCCCCCTTTCAGAAAGGGGAGGGGTCTCAAATCAACATAGAACATTTTTTTGTCTTTAAAAACCACCACATACTAAATTTGGTTCCATTTGCTTGATTAGTTCTCGAGTCATCCCTTCTTAGGATGAGAAGGGGTCTCAAACCAACATAGAAACATTTTTTGTCTTAAAAACCCACCACATGCTAAATTTCGTTCCGTTTGCTTGATTAATTCCCGAGTTATGCAGAATATTGTGTTTTATTTGTATGGGAGCCCCCCCTTTTATAACGAGGAGGGTTCTCAAGCTACCTTTAAAACCTTTCCTGCCTTCAAAAACTCACACATGCTAAATTTGGTTTCTTTTGCTTGATTAGTTCTCGAGTTGTGTAGAAATTTTTGTTTCATTTGTATGGGAGCCCCCCTTTCCAGTCAAGGGAGGGGTCTCAAACTATCATAAGATTATTTTCCGGCCCCAAAAATTTCTGCATACAAAATTTCACGCCGATCGGTCCTTCCGTTCGCGAGTGAAATCGTGACAAAGGAAACCCCAACTCATTTTTATTTATATAGATTAATTTTCCTGTTTTGCCTCTCCTGTACTGATGATGATGAACGTTTGCTTTCTGTTTAGGCCCCCTATTTTTCTTATGAAAGGGGAAACTCAAATTCGCTGCAGTTTTTACATTTCCTAGGGTGGGATTTGAACTCGCTGCTTCGTGATCGACGTGTTCTTATACCGCGTCTTTATCCTCTTACCTATATGGAACGTATGGGAGCGGTATTAATATTTGCCCAATATAAACTTCAATGTTCCCAGGTAACCAATAAGCATTGAAATAGGCACTAATTCTGCATCACACTTGCATTTAAGACTCTTCGTGCTGTACATTGGCTGCCTGAATGCACAGATGTTGTAAAATAACATACGCAAAGCTACAGTAATGCTAGCTATCTGATATCTGCATTTTTGTTGCTTGTAATATTATTTGAAGAACGCACTGAAAATGCTTAATTAAAGCTGTTTACAAATCGATAAGTGTCCGAACTTTCGAAGCGTTTCATCATCCTCGCTTACTCCTGTATCAGGACTATAATAGTCCTCACTCTGGTGATTGAATCATCTGCATCCAAGTTCTGCAGTTCCATCTGTTAGTATTTGTAAACAACTTTAACTAAGCATTTTCAGTGCGTTATTCTCATAATGCAACAAAAATGCAGATATCAGACAGCTAGCATTACGGTAGCTTTGCGTATGCTATTTTACAACATCTGTGCATTCAGACAACCAATGTACAGCAAGAGGAATCTTGAATGCAAGTATGATGCAGAATTAGTGCCTATTTCAATGCGTATTGGTTACCTGGGGTGAGTAGTTTGAGATTTCCTATGAAGATGTTTTTCCTTTTTGTTGATGATTGCTTGAAGTGTCCTCTTTTTGTAACCATTGAGTCTGGCAGTTTCGAAGATATATGCGAATTCTTTGGTTTTTCCAGTTTTGTTGAGAGGAAGGGTCAACTTCCGGTGGATCATGTGGTGGAAAGTGGCCTATTTGTGTTGGAGAGAGTGGTTCGAAGTGTAAGGGATGACTCTTTGGGCGTTTGTGGGTTTTCTGAAGATTTCAAACTCTGAAGGAGATGGTGACAATGATTCGAGGAATGCAAGATTACTATCCATTTCTATTTCATGAGTGAACTTAATATTTTTGTGGAGATTGTTGATTTCTTGAAGTTTCACTAATCCTTTCGCTTTTAGGATTGTTTCCAGATTCGCCATAAACAGTTCACGGATGAATGAGGAAAGAGGATGTCCCATAGAGGCTCCTCTTAATTGTTTATAGAATGAACCTCTGAAAGTGAAGTAAATCTCTTCCATGCTAAGTCGAGTCAGCTTTAGGTACATCCGCACCGTTTGCTTCTATGTTGTGTCATTTCCTTGTTTCAAACGCCAATTTTCTGGAAGGTTAATTGTGCCCTTGATCGCTAGGGAAAAGAACCGTGACGTCGAAAGATACCATTACTTCATTATGATTTATATCACCTGATGACTGTTGATGCTGTACGAATTCCTGAGAGTTACGAACTGAGCTTATTGGGAATTGCTCGGATATACCTTGAAATTCTTTAACTAGTCATTTTGCTAGCTTATGGGCTGGAGATCCTACAGATGAATCAATCTCCCTCATTTCGTTTACGGGTTTGTGGACTTTTTGGGAAGCCTTTAAATCTGGGAAGGATGAAGTTTGGTTCGCGAAGACGGACTGCTGCATCCCCTAGTACTGCTTTACACTCCTCTAGTGTTTTTTCCACGTGTTTCACCATGTTTGGTAGGGGGTCTACTCGAAGCTGCCTATAAAGACCATTATCGATATTTGAAGCCATCTGCCTGCCGTAGTCCTCCTTATCCATGATGACGACTCGGTTGCCTTTGTCCGCTCTTAGGTAGAAAACAGGCTTTGACTTCAGTTCCTTAACCATCAGGGCACCCGATTGAAGCACTCTGGATGGGGAGAGTGGGAATGCCAACTCTCAACAATAAAGCCTGACAACTAGCAAATTTATGAAAGTATATTCATAATTTTCCAGTCTGTTCTTAAGAGTTTGCTGTGTTACGATTATTTCTCCTGGCATGTTTGATTTTCAACATAAGTATGCAGATTTTTTTCTCATCTCGTTTAATCTTCATTAACTTTATGAATCCTGGACAGACTTTATCCTAATCGCAAAGCCAGAGTTTTTCCACATTTCAAAAATTAGAGCATAACATTACTAAATGTCAATTGTAGCACGGGAAAACTATGAACTATCATACCAATCCTGAGAAATCAATAGCCTATGTATCAAACCATAGAAAACGGCATCCTTGAAGTCAGTGCTTCCTTAATCCAAATCCCACACTACAAGTAGTAGAACATAATGGCACACCGAAATGAAAATTACACACTCGATTACCTATTTTACCCCCGGGTGCGGTTCAAGAAAAATCCATCTCTTCTTCCATTTTTTAATTAGACGCCCTTCACAGAAATTGGCTTCCAAAAAAAGCCACTCCAGAAAAACCAATCTTGACTTTTTTGTTCCGGGGGATTATCGTCAACAAAGATAATGATACATATTTTCAGCTTTAAACGTCATTTATTGATTTTCTCTCTCTCTCGATCTGGAGAGCTTCCTCCATTACCCGCCGTCTCTCGACGAAAAGCAACGCAGACGAAAAAGTCGAGTGAGGTCGTTCTGCATCGGTTGCAGGCTTTTCTTCAACTCTGACTGCCTTTTTTTTGCCATCCTTCGAATAATGCAGCATCCAGGAGGATCTCTTCTCGTTAGCCGTTTCGGGCATTCTCCATTGTCCTACGCAAGTCAAGTGTGTTTACTTTCCATCCTTCCCTGCGTTTCTAATCGATCAGTTTGCCTTCTGTTGCTAGTCAGATGGGCAGAGAGAGAGAGAGAGAGAGAGAGAGAGAGAGAGAAGGAGAAGAGGTCCTTCAAGGAGCTAATCTTTTTACGAGTATTTAATACGCTTCGATGGCAGACCACCCTCGCGTCCGTTCTCCGGAGAAATTTGAGTGCTTCGTATTACGGTTATTGATTTGGTAGGCGGTGACCTCCTTGCTTTTTTCGTCATGGAAAGTGACTGGAAATTTTTACAGGTCATCCTATAATTATGTAATTTAGAATGAGGCTTCTGTTCCTACTGGATTCGTTGGAATTTTTTCCCTTCGCTACGAGGTCTACCCATGTGCCACCGAAGCAACATAATTACTAATTGTATTTCTTAACTAATTCAAACGAGACTACCTCATGCTAAGCACAAGTCACACATTTCCTAATTTATAGCCACTGGAGATCGTCAACAACGGTTTTCGGGCCACGAAGCCATTCGAGAACCGTATTTTCCAAGAAAGCATCAAATTATTATACAAAACTCGTCCCGGCGCTGCGCTGAGGCAACCATTTAGATAGAGAGACAGAGAGAGAGAGAGAGAGCTTCCACGTACAAGAAAATATTAACTAATCTATCCGCAGTCCGTGTCGAAACTATGACCAAGGGTTTCAGTAGTTTTTCTTATACGCTTCATTATCTAGCAGCAATGATCTTAATTGTTATAGCTGGTGTACACCTTCCATTGACTAAACTGAGCATAAACAGATTTTATTGTTTGTCACTTTGTGGGTAGAGAGTCAGACGATATATCATTACAAATGACTCGCTTTTTGGCTAGTTTACAATTCAAATGACTTCTCCTGAAAAACGTCGCAGCGCTGAGACGGTTTTAATTTGAAAAGAAAACTTCATTTAAAATACGAGCAAACGGTGGGCCGATGATGCGGTGACTTACCTTCCACCTTCCTACTGTTCCTGACGTTGTTGATCCGTTCGGGAGGAACAATTGCTACTGCGCCTACCCTCAGTTGGTTCTATGGAGCAGGAGATTGGCTACGAAAGATACCGCATTAGCCTTCCTTTCTTTTGCTGTCTATCTTTGGGTTTATTATTATTACATCACTATGCAAGCCGTGTCCCAGCCTATTATCATACACACGGGCTGCGGGCGATGGCGATGGCGATGGGACTGGCTGTGATGGATCGTCGCTGAGATGTCTTCGATGCGTCGTCTTTGTCGATGAGGGCGTCGTTGTCGCTAAGAATAGCTGCGTCTGATCCTAATCAGTAGTAATTCAATAGAAATTAATTTATTATTCCTTTCAAAGGTTGAATGGTTAACCAGGCCTTTTTGTGAATGGAGTGCGTGGAAGATTAAACGGTACGTGACAATTCCAGGAATACCGGTAATTTGATGCTGATGTGTGATGTGTTTTTGACGTAAACTACGGAAATGTATAAGGTAGTAAAACTCGATTTGCTAAAAGATTGAACGCACTACTTTGTTTACAGCGGTGGTTTACGAATGTTTTAACAGCAGATTGTTTCGGATGCTCCTTCCTTTCGATTTTAGAAATTATAACAATTCATTACCATTTACACGAGCTGTGACAGATTGAAGCTGAAAATTTCTCAAAGGTGATAAAATTGTATAGTATTAGTTTGAAATTGAGCGTAGGGCTTTTATTAAGCAGTATTTCGAAGCAAACGTGCTTGACCGTGTTCAAATAACATCAAAGGCACAGAATGGTTCTTGTAATGTGAAATCTCTGGTTTTACACGCCCCAAAGACTACTTGTGATGGAAACCAAATTCTAATTAGAGGTTTCTGAAAACACAACTTCTCATTTTTACCAGTAATATTTTTCTCGTCGTTGTTTACTTAACAACCTTATAAAGAAACCTGGTGAGGTATTGTATGCTGTTCTCCTTAACAGCATGTTTTGGCGGAAACCCCATCATTGAATAAATACAATACTAATTATGTTTTTATTGCGTTTTTTTTTTCGAAATACTGCTTATCAAAAGCCCAACGCCTTAGTCTTAAATAATTCTGAATTCAAATAATTCAATCTTGTAATAATAACATTTGTTGGGGTTGACTTTAAGGAGTGAATCGAATAAGCTATCCACATACATGTGCGTTGTACGCATGTATTTGTGATGGTTTTTTATGCTCTGAACACTGCATGCTGTGCGTTTGACTGTCAGCTTTCTTTTGTTTACTTGTTTGTGCGGTTCAATATCTGCGTTTTCAAAATGTGGCGTATTGAAAAGGAAGTGAAAATTAAGGTTCTGGACACATGGCTAAGTGAGAAGAGTATTACTATGCGAAATTTGGCGAAGCGGTTTGGAATTCATCATGCGAGTGTTAAAACCATCATTAATAAGTTTGGGGAACACTATTCTTTGGATGAGCTACCAGGAAGAGGCAGAAAATCCGGTTCTTCCAACCCGAAACTGGAGCAGAAAGTGGTATCTCTAATCATGAAAAACAAATCAATGTCAATACGTGATTTGGCCAAAAAAGCAGGAACGAGTGTCGGAATGATCCAGCGTATCAAGAGGCAAAACCACCTGAAGACCTACAAGAAGCAGAAAATCTCGAAACAAAGTGCAGAACAGAAGAAGCGAGCAGCAAAAGGGCCCGGAATTGATTCCGTAGCAGGTCCACAATACTTTACTGCCGTCGTTGGGGAGGATGTGAGCGATGCGGACAGGTCGATTCAAGTGGAGAAACTCGGTCGAAAGGTACTGGTATGGCAAGCAATATGTTCCTGTGGTTTGAAGTCAACCATTTTTTACACTACCGGAACTATAAATGCGGAAATCTTTCGATCTGAGTGTCTCCAGAAGAGATTGTTGCCTTTATATAAGAAGCATAGTACACCTCCACTGTTTTGGCCGGATTTAGCGTCGGCTCACTCTCAATTGGCTTGCGGAAAAGGGTATAGATTTCGTTGAGAAAAATATAAATCCACCAAATTGCACTCAGCTTCGACCCATCGAACGTTACTGGGCAATCGTGAAGAGGGTCTGCAAGAAGACTGATACGGCAGCTGGAAACATGCAGGAGTTCAAACAAATTTGGGCTCAAGCGTCCAAAAAATGCGATGCAACACTTGTCCGGAACTTGATGAAGAGCATTCGATCCAAAGCTTGAAAATTCCCGAAAGAATAACTAATTTCATCCGATCTTCATTATGTTCAAGTTTAACCTCGTACAATAAAGGATCAATTTTTTGCATGATTAAAATATCGGTTGTCAACATAATTTGAAAGAAAGTTTGTGGATAGCTTAATTTCGATACACTCCTTAGTACCACTAGTTGTCGAAATAGACTGCATAATGGGCCTGTATGTCAGATTTTATCAAAATTCCCTTCGCATTCATTATAACAGTTGTCTTACAGTTACACTTAAGATTTCTTTAAAGGATTTGATTTTCAATCAAAAGGTTCTATTTTTGGCTGGAATAGTTTCTAGTAAATATACGGTGGTGGAAAATATCAAATAAATTTTCAGTTTTTCACAGAAAAAAACTGTCATATTCAGTGGTGCGATTTGTCATCTTCACTTGATGAAATTTGTGGAAAATTACTTCAGTGTGCCAGTCACATTCACTCTATGTGAGAGCTTCTGAATGTGTAAACTCGATTCTGTACAGGAAGCGTTTTCGTTAGTTCATTCAACATTGTCCAGGCTGATTTGATTTTGAATTCATGAGCTTTGAGAGTTCATTACCCAGTTCATAAGTCATTTTCAATTTCAGAAGGATTCACTGAAACTGATAGAAATGTTTTATCAGTTCAGTAATGAATAACTGAGAGAGTAGCAGAGCATGAGTGCTATGTTAAAAGCACTTGGGTCGTATTGAAAAATAAGTTATTTTGCACGAAGCTTACAAACAGATTGAACACAATTCGCTGTTCTACCGAAGAATGAATGCCGTAATTAATAAGAATGAATGGATATTACTTAGAAAAGATTAAGTAGATGATGATTCATCATAATGTTACATTCAATTAAGATTTACGTTTTAGTTAATTTTGAATTATTATTTTTCGTAAAATCCGGTTCTGTACATCTTTTTTTTCTGTATCATCTACCCATATATCATTTTATCATCTAATACAATAAAATATCAAATCAGGACACTGGGAAATTCATTGGATTTGCACCAATTTTTTTAGAGAATTCATTTTTACCAGTTGTTTTGTTTCAACCAAAAATGTGTATTAATATTATCCAGACGTACGTACCGAAGAACTGAATGTCAGGAGGTTTGAAGGGATGGATTCGAATTTTGGAATCAATTTAATTGTTCACACCATTAAAGGTCAATTATATGATAAATGATGATCACAATCAATTCTATGAATATAATCAACACCTAGTTCGATTTAACAAATCAGAATCTCGTTAGACTTTACTATCTTACATATTTTTGATCATTGTATGGTTTATGAAAAGTCTTGCAAATAAATTAATATTAGCACACAGCAGGCGAAGGCCATCGTCAGCTGGCGCTTGTTGACAAACCAGCCCTTGATGCTTTGAGCGAAAATGATGGATTGTGTTGCCCGGATCAAAGGTTGCATGTTTGTAGGTGCATTTGCTGCGAGAGTCGATTGCGTACCTTTTTTTCGGCCCATCACTGCGGACGTATTGACCTGCAATTTGGGTGAGTGTCGGGTCACTAGTTCGCTACTTAGACAGTCTTTGTTTCTTTGCTGAAATAGCTCAGGATCCATAGCGTATAAAGTTAACACCAATTTTTTTTTGTCAGAACCGCTTTTGAAAATTTCATCAACTTGGCTTGATACTGATCGAGCTCTTGCGTTTGACTCAGTGAATGGAATGCTCGTGTGACAGAAAATACCGAATGAATGAAGCTCTCGCGAAGCTTCTGTGACAAACATCAACATGGTTCATTAGTGAACTTCAAGCTGTCTCACAGCAGCATTCATTATTTTTAGTGCAGGTATGAAAATGACACATGTAGTTCTGGAGCTTTGGACTGTGTTGATGGTTCATTATCATCACGTCAGTTTCGATATTCTGGCACTGAAAAAAATGTATTCTCTCTTTCACATTGAATTGCTGAAAAATTTCACCCCTGATCATATTTGACATTCTCTATGCTTAGACAACAGAAGTATTCTAAATTTCAAACTTTGTTGAATTTATAAACTGTGCTTCATAGTCTTCAAAATCAGATCCGAGCCACCATCTTAGAAAATTTTAAAAACGTTCTTTTACAAAATAGTTTATTTCATAAGAATGAACTGTTTTGCCAAAGAATTCATTCTTGTAGAGATTTAATTTTTAAATTATTTGAAATCAAAATGTTTGCCAAACTTTCTAACATGGCGAATCTGATGCCATTTTGAAGACTGTACTAGAAAATTTTAATATTCAAAACAGTGCATTTGTTATTTTTGCTTATACTGTAGTTGTTAGCATTCTTTTGCCATACCTTCACACATTTTCGAAAAATTTTCATGGAATTTCGATGCTCTGGAATACTATTAAGTATAACCTCAAATTTCTCATCGATCTTTCTTTCGAACTGCCGTGAAGTTCTCAATAGGTTTTTGATGAAATCCTCGGAAATCTCCTTCAAATTTTTTGAACTCTCTTTAGAAATTTAGCACCCTATAACTTATAAATTTTCATTGTATTTTTCATAGTATTTCACTTTAAAGCAACCTTCGTTGATGATTTGCGCACAGAACTTCCAAAGAGTTCTTTAATCAGAAACTCAATTCTAATTCCAATGAATGGTTGAAAAAAAAACCTGAATTTGGAAATTAATTTTTTTTTATTCAGTGCTATTTTGACTGAAGATAAATTCAGTTAGCTTAATTTGAGATGTAAAATGGCTATGTTTAGAAAGTTTGCATTTTCAGTTTATGTAACAATTGATTTTCAAAATTTTGAACAATCTGGACAAATGAACAAAATGAAATATGAAAAATTAAAAAATAGGTAAGTATATCCTAATACTTCAGATATTTAATTTTTTTTCAAGAAAACATTGCCGTAGAACAGGGTCAAGTATTTTTCCATTTTTTAATTCATTTTGATAGTTATTTTAAAAATAAATATAAGAACCCCTGATCGCGGGTTATTAGGGACGCCATGCTCCAGGTATTTTCAGACTTTTCTGCAAGGAGCAACTTTATGCTAATAACTGCATATCAAAACGCTTAATTTGAAAGTATCACTTATCATACGTAAACCAAAGAGTTGATATTATATTGACATCATATTTACTTCTCTACTGCTCTTTCAGAAAACTGAGAATTCCGATTCCATACATCTACCGTTGATAATTCCAAAACAATTGAAAGCAACGCTAGTGTTCTTCAACAACTAGCAACTCCATCTGCTTCGTCGGAAAACGATAGTAAGACAAATAAGATAGAACTGTCTAATCTTGGTTTCTTGAATCTGGACCGGTCCAACCTCGCATTCGTTTTCCAAAAACGGTCGTTCTCATCTACGTTGGAATACAGTCGTAGCAATGATAAAGTGTTCTGCTATGTTTGCCTCATGTTTTGTGCAAAGGCTTTGCGAAAACAAAATTCTTCACAAGCAATTTTTGTCTTCTAGAAATTTACACGAAAAGCTTTTAATGGTAATTGAAGAACAAAAGCAACAAAATTGAGAATACGTTAAGAAGCTGAAGGAAGCTGTGAAGGAATCAGTAACAACCGACATAATCCAAACCAATCTAAATTTTGATGTAAATTTAAAATGTCCATTGACTCGATGTTGAACTTTGAAGTTTTAAGATATTCAGTTCAAACTTGACTCTATATAGAGTCAGGTCTGTTCTGCGCCTCGGTGAGTCAAGATGCCTTTAGAGCATCGGTGTCTCGTGCAGTGAGTCAAAATTTATTCCAGATAGAAGCCGAGAGGAGAGGAAAATTCTGCACACCACGTTGATAATCCAACGTGGTCCGCAATAAAATCGCAAAAACGTTGAAAATCGCCAAATCAACCGTGCATGATGTGCCCAAACGTTTCAGGAAGCAAAACAGCGTGGATCGAGTGCCTCAGGGCAAGCGTCGTAGTGGAACATATGACCGCAAGCTGCACCAGATGGTGTTGAAAACCGCCAGAGCAAACCTTGGATTATCAGATAATGAAATCGCACAAAAATACGCTGCTGCTCGCAGTACCGTTCGAAGAATTCGTTTGCGAGGAGGATATCGTTCTTATCGAGCCAGGAAGCAACCAAACAGAACGTTGAAGCAATGTTTTGTCACTAAAACTCGAGTTTGGAAATTGTACCAGCAGGTTTTGATGAAGTACCAAGGATGCCTGCTCATCGACGATGAAACCTACGTCAAAATGGATTTCGGCCTGCTTCCTGGCTAAAAATTCTACATGCCCACGCCACGAAGAGATGTTCCTGCGAAATTTAAGTTTGCTTTTATGGACAAATTTGCCAACAAACTGATGATTAGGCAGGATATGCAGCTGCGGAGCAAAGATCAAAGTGTTCGTGACGAATAAGACGATGGACTCGAAGCTGTATAAGGAAGAATGCCTCAAAACCGCGTACTACCTTTCATTAAAGCCCTGAAAGTCCCATAAAGTTTTGGCCAGATTTGGCGAATTGCCACTACAGCCGGAAAGTCATCCACTGGTACAGCGATAATAACGTAGATTTCATCGATAAAAACATAAATCCACCCAACTGCCCGAAATTCCGGCAGCGTAACACAACTGAACGGCGGCT
>JASCZW010011575.1:0-31528 GCA_034211315.2 Aedes japonicus
GTTAGCAGTGAGGTTGAGCATTTTCTCCATCCGATGATCGAAGCTAGCTGGGTACGAAAAGGGACGGAACCCGTTAATGCACTGTGGATAGGAGTCAGTCAACAATTGAGTAGAACACATATTGTCATTCTCATAAAGTGCAAAGATAAAAAGGAACATTTAATTTTCTATATCATCTAATGCACAAGAAGGGAATGCTAGATTTGGCAGAAAATAATGGGATATTTCATGTAAATTTAAGCCTGATAACGCCCAAATCTAGCCTGTCGTATGAAAGATTGCATACATTGTTGTATGGCAATTTCGTTGTTTACGTTTCCTTTGACTTGAAATTATTCGAGAATAGTGTTCCCCAAACTTATTAATGATGGTTTTAACACTCGCATGATGAATTCCAAACCGCTTCGCCAATTTTCGCATAGTAATACCCTTCTCACTTGGCCATGTGTCCAGAACCTTAATTTTCACTTCCTTTTCAATACGGGACATTTTGAAAACGCAGAATTTGAACCGCACAAACAAGTAAACAAAAGAAAGCTGACAGTCAAACGCACAGCATGCAGTGTTCAGAGCATAAAAAACCATCACAAATACATGCGTACAACGCAAATGTATGTGGATAGCTTATATTCGATACACTCCTTAGAACAATTGTTTATTGAGAATTTTGCGATGCAAGTACTATTTTTTGAATTAGTATGATTCTGTACCATTATTATCTTGTTAAAGTACTATCCACTGATGTTGGCAAACCCACTGGGCAGTTGCCGCCGGCTACCAAGTGAGTCCCAGTGACGCCCTTTGAATTTATGGTTGATCGTTTGTACAGAAACGTCAGTTTTATAGATGATAGATAAATAAGAAGCAGGATCGATTGCTGAACAAAAGACAGTATTGAGTGAATAGAACTTTACACAACAGAGGATAAAATTAGTTTGCTTAGTACGGAAAAGAAGTAATTTTCCATATTTATAATAATATTATAGTGAATTAGTTGAGAAAATAAGGTGGTAATGAAATTAGGTAAAACTTAATGTTAAAATTTAAATAGATTATATTTTTTGAACAGAGTTCGTGACCGGGAGAATTGGCGGTCTTAGACGCAAGTCTCAAGTTTAGCGAAGAATACCAAATGTAAGTTTGACATACTTTATTGTCCCAAATTAATATTATACTAAAAATAAATTTCAGCTTAAAGCTGCGTAACACCAATCTACGTTGCTAAAAGGAGGTTTTCTTGCCTTTAATTTCGACCGAAATTCGCCCGTCAACAAACTTTAAGATTTGCTCTTCAAGGATTTGCTTGTGAATAGTGAAGTGTTTGTGGTTAGATTCACTGCGTGGTTAGAACCCGGACAGATGGAGCCATCAAGCCACTGCACGATGTGTAATCGGCCAGACAACGTCGACAACTTAGTCCAGTGCGACAAGTGCGACGATTATGTTCACTTTTCGTGTGCGGAGGTAGGTGATTCGATTGCCGACCCAGAGCGAAGTTTCACCTGCAGGAAGTGCGCCGAGAGCGAAGAGGCAATTACCGTTTCATCACACCGTAGTAGCAGACGTTCCCACACGACGTCCGGAAGCAATCTCAGTGCAGCGCGATTGAGGTTGCGACTACAACAGTTAGAAATGAACCGGCAGATTAAGTTAACCGAGCTGGAAGACGCTGAGAAATTTCAGCGATTACGACGTCAGGTAGATGCTGAGTTCAAACAGCAGCGATATGAGGCGCTCGAGGCTCAACTGCTCGAAGAGGAGGAGAATCGAAGCGTGAGGAGCAGAGTAAGCTCCAGGATCATCCGTGAGAATACCGATAAGTGGATTGGTACAAGTCAGACAGAGGGAGAATTAGCTACCACGTCGGCAAATGTTGTTACCACTACCACTATCACGGATGTTTCAACTCAACCGAAAGATGCTACATTTACGTCGACAAGCGGGATTATGCTGCAGAGAAAGGAAACCAACAACGAACAGAATGGAATTCAAATGCCGGTACAAGGGTCGACAAACAACGTCACAGGTCAGCAG
The DNA here is from genome assembly GCA_034211315.2 of Aedes japonicus. Lineage (NCBI taxonomy): Eukaryota > Metazoa > Arthropoda > Insecta > Diptera > Culicidae > Aedes > Aedes japonicus. The sequence continues at coordinate 2,035 of JASCZW010011575.1, forward strand.
GAAAAAGTAGTTTCAGCGCCAGTAGTCTCTCCAGCGCCGAGAGATGGTCAACTACCTGTTGGTTCAAGACAAGAGCCAGCAGCTGCCTCATCGACGGACGTTGTATATGTGGTAACGTATAAGGATGATAACTCAACACTCTGCGGTTCACCCATTCGATCAGGTCAGTCTGCAGCAAGTCAGGTGAGAACTGTTCGTAGTAATTCGAATGTAGGATTACAACCCATTGTTGAGGTTGTTCAGACCAGTACACCAGTAAGACCATCAGGCTTAGCACAAATATCAAATAATCGAGATAGTCACGTAGAAGATAGGAGTAAGCAAGATAGTAGTACACATTCAGATGCAATACCAAAAGTTATTCAGGGTCAGGTCACTCAACATGATCCTCCTTATATGACACGTAATGAAAGTGAACCTCCGCCAAACATATTATCGTCTGTCACCCTACCGAAAATCAATCGGCATCTCCAATCAAACTCGTCGGTGCTTATGTCGCTGTCGGGGCACAAGCAGGTACGCGAACCGAATTCGTCGGAACTTTTACCACCGCCGGAGTACAAGCAGAACAGTGTATCGATTCCGTCGGTGCAGCTACCACCGCCAAGGCAAATGCAGGAGTTAAATTCGCGTGCACGAAGGGCACCAACGCCCCCCAATCATTTGTCGTCGTTGCAGCAGTTGGGTACTGCTGGTCAACCGAATCAATCAGTAGGCCAGCTGATTGGATACGAGAGCTTTCGGTCGAAATCAACAATGCCTCCGGGAAACATCAGAAATGACGCGTCATCGTCAACGCAGCAGTTACCGTTGGGACGGTATCAGTTCCCCGCATCAAGCTCGTGGCATCCCAGTCTGCAACATGAAGTTATTCAGACTCATCTACAGGCGGATCCTCGAGAATCGACCCATGGACCCAATCCAGATAACCATCAGTCATCGGGATATGTACAGCAGTTTGCGCAACAACATCGTGAACCGCATACGTCAGTGCTCTTGCCATCGTCGGGACAACAGCAGTATTATATACCAGCGTCATCAATACTTGGGCCACAGTCGGTGCAACCAGAGTTCCGTGTACCGAATTCTTCCGTGCTTGTACCACCGTCGGGGTATCAGCAGTTTTCCGCGCCGCATTCGTTTGCTCCAGCGCCACCGTCGGGGCCTGAGCAGCCTTTTTTGTACGAGAATTCCAACGTACGACCAGTGCCAGTGCAGCAAAATGATTACAATCGAATTCGTCAAAGTCGTGCAACGGGGCCTACAGCCGAACAATTAGCCGCTCGACAGGTGATAACAAGAGAGTTACCTGTCTTCTCAGGTGAACCGCAGGAATGGCCACTCTTCTTCAGCTCCTTCCGCAACTCTACTGAAGCGTGCGGTTATAATGATGCAGAGAACCTGGCGAGGCTTCAACGGTGCCTTCGAGGGCACGCCTTGGAAAGTGTTCGTAGCCGTCTGCTGATTCCAGAGTCGGTTGCCCATGTGATGGCTACACTGGAAAGACTCTACGGAAGACCCGAAGTTATCATCTATTCGCTTTTAAAGCGGATGCGTGAAATTCCTTCTCCCAGAGGCGATGATCTTAAAACCCTCATAAAATTTGGAATGGGAGTAGAAAACTTAGTTGAGCACATGGTTCTGGCGAATCAGCGACAACACATCAATAACCCAATGCTTTTGCAGGAGATGGTGGATAGGCTTCCACCAAATCTAAAGTTGCAGTGGGCGTCCTTCAAACGTAGCTACCAGCCAGTTGACTTAGAGACGTTCAATAACTTTATGGCGGAGCTGGTAACGATGGCAAGCGAAGTGACGCTGCATGTAGATCAAGGGCAGCATACTTCAGCTAGATCGGAAAAATGCAAAAGAGAAAAACCTGCAAAGGAGAAGTTGTTTGTTCATCAACAAAATCTGTCAACATCCGAATCGGAAGCAAGTAGGCCTCAGCAAAAGGAATCCTTAAGTAAAACTGCCAAACCCTGCTCAAACTGTAACCGGACAGACCACCGTATTGCTGATTGTCTAGACTTCAAGAAACTGAATATGGACGAACGGTGGAAAATAATAAGGCAAAAAGGGTTATGTCGAATCTGCCTTATTCCTCATCGATCGTGGCCGTGTCACTAAAAGCAAGAATGCAGAATTGGGGACTGCCGTATGCGACATCATGTCTTGTTGCACTCGAGATGCACTGAGGCGAGATCATCTTCACCGTCAACATCTACCAATAATAATCTTGCGCACCAGCATCATCACTATATGACGTCTTCCGCATTACTTCGATATCTCCCTGTAACGCTCTATGGGAACGGGAAATGTATAGAAGTTTACGCTTTCCTTGACGATGGAGCTTCAGTGACTATGTTGGAAACTGAAGTTGCGAGCCTGCTCGGAGTAGAAGGACCTAGGGAGCCATTGTGTCTCTGTTGGACGGGAGAAGTGACAAGGATCGAAAACGAATCACGGCGGATTGATGTCATGATCGCCGGAAGGAGCGGGAAGAAACAGTTCCCATTGAAGGCGCGAACGGTGGGACAACTGAAACTGCCTAGTCAAACCGTGGACTGTGAGGAACTATTGGAAAATCATCCGTATTTGAAGAAGATACCAATAACCAGTTACGCTCAAGTCACTCCTAGGCTGATCATTGGAGTAGACAACGCTAGACTGATCAGTGCACTCAAGAGTCGAGAAAGCGGTACTGGAGAGTTGATTGCAGCTAAAACACGACTAGGGTGGTGCATATATGGACGGTACGAGACTTGCTGTAGATCCGTAGAGTATGCAAACGTTCATGTCGAGCAAAGTAAAAACGAAAAGGAGCTTCACGACCTATTCCGACAGTTTTTGGCGATTGAAGAGGCGAGCATCAAGTATAGTCCTCAATCGGAGGAACATAAGCGAGCGCTGAGGATCCTTCAAGAGACCACTCGAAGAGTAGATGGAAGAATGGAGACTGGGCTGTTGTGGCGATATGATGAGCCCTATCTACCAAACAGCTATCCTATGGCCATTCGCAGAATGGACGCTTTAGAGCGGAGGTTATCGAAGGATTCCTATCTTGACGAAAAGGTGAGGGAACTGATTGCGGAATATCTCGAGAAAGGGTACGCTCACCGAATAACAGCGGAGGAGCTAGAGAATACGGAACCTGGCCGTGTGTGGTACCTACCACTCGGGGTAGTGAGCAACCCACGAAAACCCGGAAAGATCAGGCTGATTTGGGATGCAGCTGCTCGAGTCGGCGGCGTATCATTCAACGACATGATGCTGACTGGACCGGATATGTTGACTGCATTACCTATCGTATTATTACGATTCCGACAGAAGCGTGTATCTTTCAGCGGAGACATCAGAGAAATGTTTCACCAGTTCCTGATCCGGAAAAGGGACAAACAAGCGCAAAGGTTCGTTTTTAGAGATCGACCGGGACAGCCACCACAAATTTTTGTGATGGATGTGGCTACGTTCGGAGCAGCCTGCTCGCCGTGTATCGCGCAGTTTTTAAAAAACAAGAATGCAGAGGAATACGCGGAACAATTTCCTGAGGCTGCAAGAGCTATAATCGATAATCACTACGTGGACGACTACCTCGATAGCGTGGATACAGTGGAAGAAGCAGTGAGGCTAATAGAAGACGTTAGATATGTGCACTCTCTGGCTGGCATGGAAATCCGAAACTTCGTGTCGAATTCCACCGAGGTGCTCGACCGCATTGGAGAGAGCAGAAAACTCCAGGAAAAGTCGATGAATTTAGAAGCGAAAATCGAAAGAGTGCTTGGCATGGTGTGGAAACCGTCGGAGGACGTCTTCACTTTCGATAATAGCCTGAAGGAGGAAGTACAACAAATCGTAGAAAACCAGAAACCACCCACCAAACGTCAAGTGCTAAGAACGGTCATGTCATTATTCGATCCTTTAGGTTTAGTGGCGCACTTCTCAGTGCATGGAAAGATAATCATGCAGCGAATTTGGAGAACTGGATTGGATTGGGATGATCTAATCAGTTGTGAAATATTGGAAGACTGGTACAAGTGGAGCGGACAACTATCAAAAATCAACGAAGTTCGCGTCCCAAGATGCTACTTTTCCTGTACTGAAGTCACTCAGAAAGACTCGCAAATACACGTCTTTGTAGATGCGAGTGAGAACGCGTATGCTTGCGTTGCGTATCTCCGCAGTCGTTGCAATGATGTACCTCGGTGCACACTGATAGCAGCAAAAACCAAGGTAGCGCCGCTAAAGCCCCTTTCAATTCCGCGGCTGGAGTTACAAGCGGCTCGTATCGGCTCCAGACTGTTGGACAGTATATGCAAGGCGTTGACAATTCCAGTGGCTGCTAGGTATCTCTGGTCCGACTCTTCGACCGTCCTCGCATGGCTGAGATCCGAAACGCGACGATATCATCAGTTTGTTGGCTTCCGAGTGGGAGAGATATTGTCGACAACTACCGTGGACGAGTGGCGAAAGGTCCCATCCAAGGTCAATATAGCAGACCAAGCAACAAAATGGGGAGACGCCCTAGCTTCAATCCAGACGCCTGTTGGTACGCCGGGCCGATGTTTCTTAGGGAATCAGATGAAACCTGGCAGATAGGAACAAGAAAAGTATTCACTACGGAAGAAGATCTCCGAGCAGTTTTCCTTCATCACCGGACCGTACCGCAGCCGGTAATTAACGTGGAAAGGTTCTCCAGATGGTCGAGGCTTCACCGTGCTGCAGGATATGTTTTCAGAGCAGTTGCAAGATTTCAGGGACATAAGACGAAGGGTCCGCTGACGCAAGAAGAGCTGCAGAAGGCAGAAGCCTTGATTTGGCGTCAGGCGCAGATGCAGCAGTACGCGGACGAGTATGCAACGCTTGTCTTCAACAAAGAACATCCCGAAGTAGAACCGAAGCAGATCGATAGATCGTGCGCACTATACAGAATGTCCCCAATGCTAGATGATGATGGTGTCCTTAGGATGAATAGCCAACAGCAGCACCCATGTTACCGATGCGCGCGAAGTACCCTACCTTTCTTCCCAAGGATCATTGGGTAACCAAGTTGCTCGTGGAAAGTTACCACATACGCTTTCTGCATGGAAACCACGAAACAGTCGTAAACGAGATCAGACAGCGGTTCTGGATTCCGCAACTACGCGTGCTGGTCACAAAAATTTCCAAGCAATGCCAGGTCTGTCGAATTAGGAAGACAGCACCACAAACTCCGATTATGGCACCATTGCCTGAGTTTCGGTTGACCGCCTACATACGGCCGTTTACACACACTGGAGTAGATTATTTCGGGCCTATTTTCGTGAAGCAGGGTCGCAGCCTGGTCAAGCGCTGGATCGCACTGTTCACGTGCCTGTCAGTCCGAGCAGTGCACCTGGAAGTCGTACACAGCCTGTCAACCCAGTCGTGCGTAATGGCCATAAGAAGGTTCGTTGCGCGCAGAGGCTCGCCTGAAACGTTTTGCTCCGACAACGGAACCAACTTTGTCGGGGCAAATAACCTGCTAAAAGAGCAACTCCGAGCAGTCTATGAACACTGCGCAGTAACTTTTACGAATTCGAACACGAGATGGCTGTTTAATCCACCACTGGCGCCCCACATGGGAGGATCCTGGGAGCGCATGGTCAGATCGGTGAAAGCGGCAATGGTAGCGATCGCAGACCATCCACACCATCCTAACGACGAGGTCCTGGAAACCGTACTACTCGAAGCTGAGTCAGTAGTAAACTCGAGGCCGCTTACGTACATCCCTCTAGATCACGCTGAACAAGAGGCACTTACACCAAACCACTTCCTTCTCTACGGAACGAAAGGCATTAACCAACCTTCGCGGGATTTGGCGGAAAATGCTTCAACTCTGAGGGACAGCTGGAAATTGGCTCAGCACCTTATCGACACATTCTGGAGTCGCTGGATTCGTGAATACCTACCAACTCTAACTCGTCGTACAAAATGGTTCAAACCAGTGAAACCATTGAAACCCGGTGACCTGGTGGTGGTGGTCGACGACGGTAAGCGTAACGGATGGCTTCGAGGACGGATCATCGATGTTGTGAAAGCGAAGGACGGGCAAGTTCGGCGGGCCGAGGTGTACACGTCGAGAGGAACAATCAGCAGACCCGCCACCAAGTTGGCACTGCTGGACATTCGAGATAAGCCGGAAGGTCCGGAAGCGGAAGTTCTTGGCGTACCGGAACTACACGGGCGGGTGGATGTTGGCAAACCCACTGGGCAGTTGCCGCCGGCTACCAAGTGAGTCCCAGTGACGCCCTTTGAATTTATGGTTGATCGTTTGTACAGAAACGTCAGTTTTATAGATGATGGATAAATAAGAAGCAGGATCGATTGCTGAACAAAAGACAGTATTGAGTGAATAGAACTTTACACAACAGAGGATAAAATTAGTTTGCTTAGTACGGAAAAGAAGTAATTTTCCATATTTATAATAATATTATAGTGAATTAGTTGAGAAAATAAGGTGGTAATGAAATTAGGTAAAACTTAATGTTAAAATTTAAATAGATTATATTTTTTGAACAGAGTTCGTGACCGGGAGAATTGGCGGTTTTAGACGCAAGTCTCAAGTTTAGCGAAGAATACCAAATGTAAGTTTGACATACTTTACTGTCCCAAATTAATATTATACTAAAAATAAATTTCAGCTTAAAGCTGCGTAACACCAATCTACGTTGCTAAAAGGAGGTTTTCTTGCCTTTAATTTCGACCGAAATTCGCCTGTCAACAACTGAACTTCTACCCAATTTCGCCTTCCTCTCATCAACCGTACCGAGCGAAGCACCTTTCCATTACCCACCAGGAGTTCATTGTAAGTTAATGCAGTTGCCAATTGGCTTTGGTTTGCACTTTTTACTGCTACCACCACGCTGAGCATCTGAAACCACTGAAGCCAATCCGTGGCTTATTGATGAGTTCATTTGGTCGCCAGAGCGGTAGAAAAAGGAAACCCCTCGTCGATGGTTTCGCAAATCGCTTTCTACCGGATTGAAATTGAATTTTCTGCAATCAATGTTCTATCGCTGGAAATTGAAGCAGTTCAAAACTTTCCCACAGACTTCCAGCTTCACCATTGCCCATTTCATGCTTCGCAACATTGGTTAAAATTCCATAGGGTTAAAATTCCTCGCTTCAGTATGCGCTGCGAATAATTTACTCCAAATAATCTTCTCCCCATGATTTGTCAGTTTTTTATTTCCTTCGTCAGCCGAAGTCTGTTTACAAAATGGCGTGAGTGGGTAGGTGCATATGTTAATCACACCCTCCCAACTTCTCAAGATTAAGAGAATCCCAGCCGATCCCAGTAGTTGTATTGTTGGAGGATCAGCTTGGAACCGTGTGGTATTACTCTCCATTACCATTTGTAGTGGAATATATACAGTTGGTAAATGAGAAATAATACACTCTATTAATTTTGCACTTCAACTTTCTGGTGGAGAGATGCTACCATTTAGAGTTAGCAGGAGAAGAAATAATGCTTGGAACCAGTACTGCGAAAATGTATCATTGTGAGAGGTTGTGAGGTTTGCGGTGCCATTAAATTTAAGGGGTGTATTGTGATGAAAAGTAACTGTATAAATAGTTCAAGGCGAAATAATATGAAGTAGTTACTGTTTTGGTTGTTGATAAACGATGTCTGGCCAGGAAGAAACTGTTATTTGCAGTTCTGAAAGTGGATAAGAGTTTGCCTTGTAACGTCCATTAAACAATGGAACAGACATTTTTGCTTGCTCCAGCGCCGGGTTTTGAAGTTTTTCACAACAATGTGTTAGCGATATTACAAACAATCAATATGCAACTAGCGATTTGAAATTGGTTCACTGTTGTAGAACCCCTTAGTCCGAAGAAAACTTTGAAGCCAGCACCTTACTATACATATTTGCGGCTTTGTTTTGATTTGCTGTGTTATTTTGACAGAATATTTGAGAGTGTGTTCGTGTGAGTTCATTATTAGGGGCACATTATTAAGCTTGGGACCGATGTGATAGTACCATAGACTAACTCTAAGACCAGTAGGTCCCATACAAAAACGATTTTTTTCTTGGCTCAGTCAGTACTAGAACATCGTCCCAAGCTCGGTCCCAAGCTCAATAATGCACCCCTTATAATGAACTCACATGAACACACTCTCAAATACTCTGTCAAATAACACAGCAAATCAAAACAAAGGCGCAAATATGTAACAAGGTGCTGGCTTCAGGTGTGATTCGGACCAGGGGTCTCACAGTGAACCAATTTCAAATCGCTAGTTACATATTGATTGTTGATAGTACTGACTGAGCCAAGAAAAATCGTTTTTGTATGGGACCTACTGGTCTTAGAGTTAGTCTATGATATTCACGCTCAAAACTGCCTCTCTTTCACTTGTATTACTGTCCCTTTTTTTCTCACGGAAAAGTTACTCAGTTTTCGTAAAAAGTGGAACAACTCATCAATTGAGTTGTTCCACTTTTAACGAGAATTGAGTAACTTTTCCGTGAGTAAAAAAGGGACACCAATACAAATGAAAGAGAGGCAGTTTTGAGCGTGTTACCAGCTTTAAGTTGTGAGTTGACAACTTCAAAGGAGGAAGCGACCCAATGAGGTCTATACAGGTGGAGAAGAAGTGGTTAAATTGTATTAGTGTAATTCAAAATAATGTCGTTGTGTTCGTGAGATGAAGCACGCCTGTTTTTTGTTAACATGCGTGACGTAGATCTCCAAAAACAACAATTTACAAAAGCAGCAAATCACAAAAGGGATTGTTTATTTTCGATAATTGGTATAGTTTTTAAAAGGTTTCGGGTGAAAAATGCCTCTTTGTGCACTAGAAGGAGGCGGAAAAAAAACTTAACTTGCTTTGTTATTATTCGCTTGTTTTTGGAGTTCTACGTCACTACCCGAAATCATGGATTGTTTACACATTTTTCGTTACTAATACCGACAAACACCCTGCTCTTCACCACCTGTATTGGAAGCGACCGACCTCTGGTCCTCACAAGTTCCTACCTCGCGCCTCCACAAGTCATATGATCACAAAAGACTGCCAGCTGAAACATGGAGACGCTGGTTGGCGTAGCCTGGGTAATGTTGTCATTTTGACAATAGCGAAGTGAGGGGGTGCGAGTGATGATCGTGTACCTATAGATCAATTTGTACATCCGCTCCTGTACATCATGTCATAGTATTTTCCATTCTAATTTAATTAATAATTTCAGCACGCTTTGGAATCATCTTTGCATTTCAAACCCATTTATTTCAATAGCCTGGAGCAACATGGCAGCATAACACTTACCTTAAAAATGCACTTCTGAATTTTAACTACTATATTCATAAAAGACTGGCATGCGCTTATGAGCAGTAAAGGATTATATATCAGAATATTTTGTTTATTGCTTTCACAATTAGCTTATTGTTTGCTCTCAACTTAGTGTTCTAAACGCACTTCCACAGTTATTAATTGAGAGCTTTCGATGACAATGGAATGAATGTAAAATGTTGAATTACCAGTTATGCTTGCTTTGATGAGAAAAGCCTTGGTTGCATAGCACCACCACAAGTCGCTGCCATGTTATGCGCAACGCCTTCAATATGCCACAGCTACTCTCCTTAAAGCCACGTGGTGGTATTGCAACTCGATTGGATCTGGTTACATACGACTCGGCCGGTCGGTGTTGTATTGTCGGTTCCTCTTGATCCGATTCATCCATTGAGCCATAATCCGTTTCACTTCCAGCTTCATCATTTAGCTGCACATCGCCATTTGTAGTACGCTTCATATCGTCCTCGTAGTCGTCGAACGGATACTTTAGCAGCTGATGGCTCCTGCGCTTGATAACTCCTAAACACTCCGATACGCATTCATACCGTATTGCACAAATTTTCTTGACGATCTTGGCCCGTATCCACGACTGCTTCTTTGGATTACTGTAGTCTCTGGCAAAAATTGTTTCTCCTACCTCGAAAGTTATGTTTTTTTTTCTTGATATTGTGATCTTCCATTGTTTCGCGTTGTCGTCTCTCAGGATCTGACTTCAGCTTATCGAACCGGATACGCATTTCTCTGCCAAACATTAACTTGAAAGGGATTTCACCGGTTATCACGTGTCTGGTGGCTCGATACATCTCCAAATAGATGCTATGCTGCAGCGCCACTGACTTCCGGTGGAATTCAGGATCCGATGACAATTTCTTCAAAGCGTTCTTCGCCGTCCTCATCGTATTCTTCGCAGCACCATTGAAGCATGGGCTATACGGTGCCGTCCACAAGTGCTTTATTCCTCGGTATATACAAAAATCTTGAAACTCCTCCGAAATAAACGCAGGCCCATTTTCAGACACCAGCGTTCCGATGGAACCGAATCTGCGAACAAACTCGCAAATCTTCTCGATCGTTTCCCGCGAGGTTACGGTACGTACGTAAAACACCTCGATCCACTTACTGAAACTATCCAGCAGCACCAGCAAATCTGTACCTCGAAAAGTGAAATGATCCACGTGTACACGATCACAGGGATCACAGGGGTTGGTTAAACGCCATGGTGAAATCGGATCGCTTCGTTCAGATCGTTGCTAGATGCACAGCTCGCATTTCTTACCAATGTCCTCGATTTCTTTGCCTAGGGAAGGCCACCAAAAGTACAACCTGACTAAGCTCTTTATCGTCACAATTCCTATATGCACAACATGGAGTTCATTCAACAAGAACTTCCTTAACTGGACAGGAACCACAATGCGGTAGCCCCATAGTAACACCCAACAATCAACTAGCACTTCGAAATTGGTTCACTGTTGTAGAACCCCTAGTTCCGAACTACACCTAGTAGTCTGCACCTCGCTATACATATTTGCGCTTTTGTTTTGATTTGCTGTGTTATTTTGACAGAATATTTGAGAGTGTTTTCGTGTGAGTTCATTATAAGGGGCGCATTATCAAGCTTGGGACCGAGCTTGGGAGCGATTAGTGATCCTCATAGTAAGAGATATGCGGAAGCAGCCATTTTTGAGCCAATCGTATAGCGAGAGCTGTCAAATCTGAGCCAATCGTGCAAATTTTGTACTGCGGCAAGTGTTATCAGCCTCTGTGAATAAAATAAACACCGTTGCCAAATCGTTGAATCGAATTTCCGCATATCTCTTGCTATGAGGATCACTATGAGCGATGTGCTAGTACTGACTGAGCCAAGAAATAAATCCTTTTTTGTTCGGGACCTACTGGTCTTAGAGTTAGTATATGGTGACACCCCAGAATGTTTTCAGATCCTCCTCTTGAATAGTACCTGGCCAACCAGATATCAGGTATTCAGCAACACAGCTCAGTATCTTATCGCGGCGGCTCTCCTTAATTATCTTCTTGCGCACCACCAGCGAACAAGTTTCGACCTCAACGAAATTCAGGAAACTTACAACTTCGTCTTCATCCTCTTCACATTCGTCGTTGCCAACAGGGTATCAGGACAAACCGAGTATCCAATTTACACGCTTCTTGTATATTCGAGACGCAAATGAGATTGGTCGCTCCCTTTTGTCTGGAAATTCATGGACAATTACTGCTCCGATTCCTTCACTTGAAGCGTCACAATAGAGTTTGATTACTGTGCCGCAACAGCCCTGAAGAACTTTCTCCAATGTGGCTTGAAAAATGGAACAAGCTGGTTTTGTTCCGAACGGAAGTCGGTTCATCCAGTACACACCTCTGCGTGCTCCAGGCCAGAATTTTCTTCGTTTCAGTATCCACTTCCAGCTGATAATACGCATTCTTCAGGTCGAGTTTCGAAAAAATATTTTCCGGCGTACCCCATTCGATTTTTGATGGTGGTGCTTTCGAAATTATTCCTGATTCTTCCAACCGGTTTAGTTCCGCTTCCACCTTTTCCTTGAATGCGAATGGCACTTTTCTAGGCTTGCAAATTTTCGGAACTGCTTCCTCGTTCAGCGATTAATGCACTTTGCCATGCTTATAACAGCCCAAATTTTCTTCAAAAATCGCAGCATGTTTATCCAACAACGGCACTTACTGATTCTTGTAATCGATCTTCTTTTCAGAAACATGATAGGAATCTAACTTCAAATTCCAAGGACACATGTCTGTCGTCCCAACAGCGGCTGATTGGTACCCTCGAACACATAAACACACGTGATCTTTACACTGCAACTCCGCATTGAATGTGCCCACCGCTCGAAAATCAGATCCATTATAACAAATAAACTCCGCCTTAGAATTCTTATTCAATTGTAGAGCACAAAAGAGCGTATCGTACAGGTCTTTCGAAATAGCATTCACCGGACTTCCTGTTTCCTCTTCACAGGTGGGGGCACTTCCAACTTGTTGATCTTCTGTCTGTCTGTCTGTCTGTCTGTCTGTCTGTCTGTCTGTCTGTCTGTCTGTCTGTCTGTCTGTCTGTCTGTCTGTCTGTCTGTCTGTCTTCTGTCTGTCTGTCTGTCTGTCTGTCTGTCTGTCTGTCTGTCTGTCTGTCTGTCTGTCTGTCTGTCTGTCTGTCTGTCTGTCTGTCTGTCTGTCTGTCTGTCTGTCTGTCTGTCTGTCCTGTCTGTCTGTCTGTCTGTCTGTCTGTCTGTCTGTCTGTCTGTCTGTCTGTCTGTCTGTCTGTCTGTCTGTCTGTCTGTCTGTCTGTCTGTCTGTCTGTCTGTCTGTCTGTCTGTCTGTCTGTCTGTCTGTCTGTCTGTCTGTCTGTCTGTCTGTCTGTCTGTCTGTCTGTCTGTCTGTCTGTCTGTCTGTCTGTCTGTCTGTCTGTCTGTCTGTCTGTCTGTCTGTTCTGTCTGTCTGTCTGTCTGTCTGTCTGTCTGTCTGTCTGTCTGTCTGTCTGTCTGTCTGTCTGTCTGTCTGTCTGTCTGTCTGTCTGTCTGTCTGTCTGTCTGTCTGTCTGTCTGTCTGTCTGTCTGTCTGTCTGTCTGTCTGTCTGTCTGTCTGTCTGTCTGTCTGTCTGTCTGTCTGTCTGTCTGTCTGTCTGTCTGTCTGTCTGTCTGTCTGTCTGTCTGTCTGTCTGTCTGTCTGTCTGTCTGTCTGTCTGTCTGTCTGTCTGTCTGTCTGTCTGTCTGTCTGTCTGTCTGTCTGTCTGTCTGTCTGTCTGTCTGTCTGTCTGTCTGTCTGTCTGTCTGTCTGTCACTGTCTGTCTGTCTGTCTGTCTGTCTGTCTGTCTGTCTGTCTGTCTGTCTGTCTGTCTGTCTGTCTGTCTGTCTGTCTGTCTATCTGTCTGTCTGTCTGTCTGTCTGTCTGTCTGTCTGTCTGTCTGTCTGTCTGTCTGTCTGTCTGTCTGTCTGTCTGTCTGTCTGTCTGTCTGTCTGTCTGTCTGTCTGTCTGTCTGTCTGTCTGTCTGTCTGTCTGTCTGTCTGTCTGTCTGTCTGTCTGTCTGTCTGTCTGTCTGTCTGTCTGTCTGTCTGTCTGTCTGTCTGTCTGTCTGTCTGTCTGTCTGTCTGTCTGTCTGTCTGTCTGTCTGTCTGTCTGTCTGTCTGTCTGTCTGTCTGTCTGTCTGTCTGTCTGTCTGTCTGTCTGTCTGTCTGTCTGTCTGTCTGTCTGTCTGTCTGTCTGTCTGTCTGTCTGTCTGTCTGTCTGTATAGACTCGAAAACTACTGAACCGATCGGCGTGAAATTTTGAATGGGGGGGTTTTGGGGCCGGGGAAGGTTCTTGGTTGTTTGAGACCCCTCCCTTATCTGAAACGGATGGCTCTCATAGAAATGAAACAGACATTTCTGCATAACTCAAGAACTAATCTAGCAAATGGAACCAAATTGAGCATGTGGAGGGTTATAAAGGCACAAATGTTTCTACGGTGGTTCGGGACCCCTCCCCTCTTTGGATGGGGGGTTTTCATACTAATGAAACACAAATCTTATCCAAACATGAGAATTATCCCTACTGTTACGAAAATGTGTATGAAGAAGAGAAGGTTTCCGTCTGAAAGGGGGAGGGGAGAAGGCTCTCATATAAATGAAACTAAAGTGTCTGCATAACTCGAGAACTAATCAAGCAAATAAAATCAAATTTGGCATGTGGGAGTATTTGGGGACAAATATTTCTATGGTGGTTTGAAGCCACTCCCTTATCAGGAAAGCACACAAATAAAACAGATTTATTTTTTCTGCATAACTCAAGAACTAATCCAACAAATGGAACCAAATTAGGCATGAGGAAGTTTTTGAAGGCGAAAAATGTGTCTACGGCAGTGCAGTAATATGTCATTTCGTGCAAATGGATAAATTTACCCTTATTTTCTTCGTTTTCTCTTTAAATTTAAGCTTCATATGCAATATATTTTTTGTTGACGTTTTTTTTTGCATTAATCATATGCTTGGCACAAACCTCAAAAAAAAATTCGCAAAAAATTATATATACACTGAAAGTTAATTTTAGTTTATATTACAAAATCGAAATTAATGTTCACTAATCCATTCGTTGTTTTCAGCAACGAAACTGATTTGTTCTTATTATGAAGATACATTCGTAATTAATTGCACGTGCAACTGTCAAAAGCACGAAGCTTTTGTTGACATAGAAAGAACATTCGTACATTGTACGGAAACAATGCAAAGAGCTACGAATATTTGGTCACAAATTAAAAAGAAACGTCTCTCTGGTGGTTGTATGAAGGACTGACAGATCGACTTTATCGACTCAAAATGTAATTGACAAAAACAAGTGCAACCACGAGGAATTGTCCAGCATTTTTTTATTGTTTCTGACATGGGGTTCGAACCTGAATATTTGGAAAGTGCTGATTCTAAATCCGTGGTTGATCTCACTAGGCCACGCTGACACATGAGAAAAATTTTGATTAATGAACATGAAGTTCTAGCTCACGACAGCGCTTTGATTTTTATTTTGGGATAGATAATTTATTTCCACCCATACCAGCAGCAACACCATCATCCATGAGTACGGTATAAAAGAGAAACAGCGATTGGCTGGTCATCACGAAGTTCATTTCGTGCATTTTACAAAAAGGTGTGATGATAGCATTTCACCAGATAAAAAGCATTATGAATGTTTCATACAATATACGAGACATTTGTTACATTTGTGTACAAAATCCATGTTTACGAAACGCGTGAAAGGTACTTTACGAAAATAAATTTTCAGTGTACTTATAAATAGCGTCGAAACTATAACTCCTAGAATATTTTAAAGTGCAGAAGATCAGTGTTTAACTTAGTTTTGCATCATTTAATGACAAAATATTTGAAATTGGATCACACGCATTGGAGATATTCTAGTTCAAGTAAATGTGTTTTTGTTCATTAAAAAATCAACTTTTATCCATATCTCGAAAATTGTTCTACTTTAATTTTTTTGACGGCATTTTTTAATTCTGCATAAAATTTCACATTAGAAACATTAGTCGAATTATGAAGTTCATCACTTTTGATTTATTTTGTAAACTAGTGTTATTAGAAACAACTTTGTAGAAGACAATTTTGCTCCAAAATTTCAAACTTAGGCTGGAATGTATCTTTTTAGCTAAATTCAAGTTCTGGACCGCTCCTTAAAATGATATTTAAAAGAATCTTCGAGGTGGATTCTCAAAATTTGTTTCAGTGCACTTCAGAAACTCATTACCGCAATCCGATTTTTTCGTCTTAACGAATGATGATTTGTTTCTAGGAGATGTATAGGCGAATATCACGGATCATTGGCAAAATTTCATGCCTGCTCATCGTCAGTCGCAAGCCAACCGCAAAAAAAAGTTTAGCAACACCCTTCCAAAAATAGTTTCTTGACACTTTTATCAAAAGCAGTGGCTGGCAGAGTTCAGCACACCAAAAGAAGACGCGGATCATTTTTAGCTTACTGTTCAGCACTCGTTTTTTGTGGCCATAAGAAACCAAATTTACGTTCATTATTTGTTTTGTTGTGGTTTATTGTTCTATCCTAAATATCCTTGTTGTTGAATTATTTTGCTAGGAATAGAATCATTTACTCAAAAATGTTCAATTTGCAGTTTTAGAGTATGATTTATTGTGAAATCATCAAAGTATTAAAATCAACAAGGCCGGAAATATCCCTATGAATTACTTTTTTCTATGCGTTTCAAGCTTATGAGTTATCACAATTTAACTCGAATTGAGAAGAAAAATTAGTATTCTCCATTTAATTCCAACTACCTTTGCTTATCTTGACAGATACGCGCATTTCGTCTACAATGTGCAGACTTCTTCTGTGTCTCGTACTAATAACTCAAATTAGTACGAGACACTGAAAAAGTCTGCACATTGTAGACGAAATACGCGTATCTGTCATGACAAGCAAAGGTAGTTGGAATTAAATGGAAGTTGTTGATCATTCTTCTCATTTTCTAACAGCTCAAACTCTCTAGGATTCAATCTCAATTTGCCTATTTTCGATTGGACACTACTTAAGTCCTCGACCAAACCGGAAATCACACTTAAGCTTTTTTAAATTGATCTAGGAAGCACTTGGGAATAGATGCCTGAGCAACAAATATGATTTGCGTATCTTAATCATTTTAAGATCCGTTTTTCAGACACCCATATTTGTTTAGTAATATTCTCCGTTAGAATTTCTAGCACATTAGAACATTATTCTTAAAATTTCTGCAAAAAAAAGTGTACTTTCGATCGCAAAACTGCATTAAAAACAAAACCACAAACATGACGATCCACGAGTTCAAACATCATTCCGAAAAGCACACCAAAACCGAATCGGACTTCAACAGAATCAGAGAAAAGGATTATTTTCGGCATAATATCACCCATTTCGAGCCGGTTCAATCCTCTTTCTAAAATCCCTTCGGGATTGAGATTGATAGCGAGCAGTAAGCGTCATTAATAGAGCTTCGGAAGTGGGGAAAAGTGCTTTTTAAACCCTCAGCCGTGGTTTGCGGAAAAAAGGTTAGCTCTCCCGCATTTATTTTCCTTTCAACACTCTCCATGTCGCAGGAGTGGGATATTAGTGATTGTGGTTCTCCATTATTCTGAAACCTTGTTGATAAATGTGTTTTTGACAGAACGGAGAAAGGGCCGATTTTACCACTGCAATCAATGCTGTTGGGATTGGTAGATGATTAATGCTCGGGTTTTCTGCTTTGTTGGATATTGAGTGTTGATCTGAAGTGTAGACGTGTTGGAAAATGAGCTGAAGAAACTTTCATTTGAAGTGCACATTCGGGAATGCATTTTCCAAGAACATGGCAGTTGACACTCATTAAACTACTTTTAGCACCCTAGCCCAGATGGAGGAACGGCGATCACTTTCCAGCTTAAGAATGCTTCAAACATCAAGCGAACGTCAATTTAGCGGTTGTAAAACTTTTCAATTAGTTTCTACCGAGCAGTCGTAAAGCATTTTCCACCCGCCGTTTATAATAATCACTGGTTGCCGCTTTACGCGAAGAGTAAGCTCCAAGATGTAGTAGTTTCGGATGGAAGGGATGAAACTAGAGACGTGATGATTGCGTCGTCATCATTATAAGGTTAATCACTTTTTGTCGAAGCTAACATGATGCTGTTGGTATTTCAATCGAAAATTGCATCATAGTAGGTTGCACTTCAAATAACCGCTCGAGAAACTGGGTTGCTTCTCTATGAAAAACAATTCTATTCTGAAGTTAACCCGAAGAATGTAGGTCAGCTAATGCTGCCCGTTTCGATATCAGCTACAACGCATTACCTCGCATTAGATAGAGGTATTATTTCACTGCAAATGACATCGCTGCAGCAAGTTGCAGTAACTAAACTCTAACAGTCTGAAGAGCCCCCAGTGTCTCTGCTAGATCCATTTATTTTTATTCGTCTCGCCTTCTCTCATGCTATACAATCACAGGCAACAGACGTCTCGCCTGTACGAATAACTTCTATGTAACTGAGACCAACTTTACGGAGAAAATCAAAGAAACAATTAAGCGTTACATGTCCTCTTGGTTTCACAATGTTCGCTGATTCGTCGCTGTTGGGAGAAATCAGAGTATACGTTTAGGTGTTATGTGTGACAAGTAACCCAATCACTTATGCTGTATGGGTTGCCCTTTTTGACTTTTTTCGAGAGCAATATAGAAGAGATGCATATTCATTTCAATGTGGTTCTCAATTAACTGAAAAAGTAAATATCAGAAATCTAAAGATTGTTAATGCTCCCAACGCTTAACAAAATATCATATGCAAGGCAGCTTTTATGGTGCAACTTTTTGTTATACTCTTGCTGTTCTAAGTATTAAAAAAAAAACAATAGAAAATTGTGTTATATTTTGCAAGTTAGTAGCATTGATGTTGGGATCATCGAAAATCGTCATGGTGGGTTAGACATATGGTCTATACTGTCGATTGAAATTATTTTTAAAACATAAAAAAAAAGACTAGATTATCGAGCAATTTTCTTTCTTACTCAAAATGTATCATCTCAATCAGCGAAAAAAAACGCGTTTTTTTGTGATAATTGTAATCAAAGTTTGAACCGGCCCTGTAATTTTGTCCATAGCTATGGCGTGAAGTTGAAATTAGCATTAGCATTAGCATTAGCATTGACGGTTGCACACCTCGTGGATGGAGCTACGATGAGGAATAATTCGTTGAAGATATTGCATGCCACCATGAAACGCAACAGGTTACCGAAACGTTTTTTCACGCAAAAATCTCCACGAAGACACTCCTCGATCGCTCACCTGGCCACGTCCATGCAACCGTTGGTGATAGAGAGAATTTGTTATCTACCTTAAGAAGACACGGGGAACCCACGTAGACTTCAGTAGATATCAAAGGAAAACGGAAATGAATAGTCGGAGAGAATAGATTAACAGAATGCCCTGTTTGGTGTACAGAACAGAAATTTAATCAAAAATGGTCGTTGGGAGCATCTAGTCTAAGAGGGTTAAGTGATGCTCCATTTCTCTTCAAAACGGTTGGAACTTTAGCATTAACTATAGTCCTAGCTCCTTATAGCTTATGGTTATAGCGCCATTACTCGCTCTCTGAAAAGAGAAGAATGTCTGAAAATATAAGAACGGATAGTGAAAGAGAACTAGTCAGAATGAAGCCAAAAATAATATATACTGTCACACCCAAAATCACGTCCTAATTCTACATTTAAAAAAGCTTCTTCGATGAAATCAGCTTCACGAAAGTGGTGAAAGAACAAATCTTTTACCCACATAATCTCTTCATAATAATATAATTGAAAGTAAAAAGGGAAAAAATGGAAAGAGCTCACCAATATTTCAAAGACGTAACCAAAGTGATGATTAATCGGTTCGTCAGCTTCTTAAACCAGTAGAGGTGTTCTCTAAGCCAAACTTCCCCGAGTGTCAGATATGGCTGATTTTACCCCACTACCCCTTATATTATTGAATAGTTTATAGATATCTTTCCACTCGAGCAATTTATTCGCCAAATCATTTATTTTTTACCAAACTTTGACATCTTCTGCTTCCAAAAGTTCTCGGGAACATCGAACTTATAATTAGCATTAGCATTAGCATTAGCATTGACGTTTGCACACCTCGTGGATGGAGCTACGATGAGGAATAATTCGTTGAAGACATTGCATGTCACCATAAAACGGATAAAATAACTGATAGGTTTCTTCACACAATAATCTCCACGAAGACACTCCTCGATCGCTCACCTGGCCACGTCCATGCAACCGTTGGAGATAGGGAGGATTTGGTATCTACCTTAAGAAGACACGGGGAACCCACGTAGTCTTCAGTAAATATCAAAGAAAAAGGGAAATGAATAGTCGGAGAGAATAGTTGAATAGAAAGCCCTGTTTGGTGCACAGAACAAAAAAAAAATATTTAAAAAATGGTCGTTGGGAGCATCTAATCTAAAAAGGTTAAGTGATGCTCCATTTCTCGTCAAACGGTTGGGACCTAAGCATTAACTAAAGTCCTAGCCCTATATGGCTTATGGTTATAGCGCCATTACTCGCTTTCTGAAAAGAGAAGAATGTCTGAAAGTAGAAGAACGGGTGATGAAAGAATACGTATCTGATTTCTTGGATTGCTGCAACAACATTGCGTTACTTTAATACTGCATTTTATTTCATTTTATTGACGTATAAGAGTATATAACTCCAAGTTACCACTCTTAATTCAAGTACTCACATAAAACACCAGCGAATAGTTGACAGGGCTTTGCAACACTAGAAGTGTACAATAATATTGCATATTCAATTTTATACTATCATATAACAACATAAAAAAGATAATAAATGTATGTTGGCTCTATTTCCCGTATGGTCCTTCCATGTTATTAGGATTAGGCAAAGATGATCCCAAAGCGCGCCGCAACTCCGACCCTAATGTGAATAGTAAAATGATCAATGTGACCACCAGGCACACGATCTTCTGCAGCTGGAGGAAAAACTACTTGTTGTGACACTTCCTCAACGGAACCGACTCCCAGCCTCGTGTATTGACGAATAATCCGCACTGAGGGTCTATCCAGAGGAACTGCGCTCCGTAGAATTACTAATGACACCAAAAAGGGACCACCAAAACCGCGAGGTGAAACAAATAGAAATAGGCGCGTGATCGTCCTCGATCTCCAACAAAAATGACGAAACGACCAAAGGCAGGTCGCAGGGACCACCTAACTACAAAACCCCTAAGTAGTTAGACATAGTGGGTGCTTAACAAGCACAATAGCCCCTTTCTCGAAGTAATACCGAAAGGTGGTTCCGGGGAGGGTCCACGGCTAAGAGCACGGGTGGGTTTTTAGTGGGTCGAGGAGTGCGAACTCCTCCCACACCCTGAGTTCTTCAGATGTCTGATTGCAGATTTTCCCTCCCGTCTAAAAAACCCAGGCACAAACATGGCAAAATTGCCTTTCTGCTCAACCTTGAACTTGAATGACGGCGCACTTAAAAACGAGAGATACTCTCCGAGCTGAAGAAGAACGTTTAGATTAAGAACTCAGCCTTCAAAACACTCAGGGGTTTTTTTTACCAGGAGACGGTTATCGAATAATGAGGTCTGGAGAAAAGACAACCGCAGAGGAGAGAAAAAGTGTCCTGATGAATCAATTTTGGGTTGTGCTAATGACGATCTGATGGTAGAATGCGTAAAGACGACACTGACAGTGAATAAACTACTGAAAACAGGAAATATTGTTGGGAGGCCAGGTTGCAAAGGTTTCAGTCACAATAAACCAAGCTTGATGAAGGATAATTGTTCCTTTATCATCGTATGTTCTCTACACAAAAAAGTGAGAAAACTGGGTCTGTTAATAAACTACCTAAACTACACAATTAAGTTCATATCTCTGCGAGACATATGAGAGCATGCCCGAGAGTTACAGTTGGTTTTCTATGAAACATGATACTATTAAATAAAATGGCACGAGCTCACCAATAGCTGCTAACTTCTGGGCATAGTTTGTTCTGTTGCTAAATTTTTTCCTTGAATATTGAATCTGAGCCTTTTGTTTGACGCACCTTTTACACCTTTCATCTTCATTGTAGGGGAATCCCATCAGCATCATCTCAGTTGAACCAACAATCAATATGTAACTAGCGATTTGAAATTGGTTCACTGTTGTAGAACCCCTTGGTCCGAATTACACCTTGAAGCCAGCACCTTGTTATACATATTTGCGCCTTTGTTTTGATTTGCTGTGTTATTTTGACAGAGTATTTGAGAGTGTGTTCATGTGAGTTCATTATAAGGGGTGCATTATTGAGCTTGGGACCGAGCTTGGGACGATGTTCTAGTACTGACTAAGCCAAGAAAAAAATCGTTTTTGTATGGGACCTACTGGTCTTAGAGTTAGTCTATGGTTGAACTGGTTATTGTATATCCACTATCAACTCCAATTTATTATTTGAATCACTATGTCATTACAACAAACTATTCCAAAAACTATTAGACGGAAAACTTCAATAATTGACAACTGAAATGAAAACCCGTCCACTCGTGGTCAAAGCACACTTCGATCTCTTCTCGGGAACATCGAACTTATAATGAGCAGAAAAGAATAGACGTCCTGAAAGTTGCCGGAATTCTGGGGTGGCATTGCGCATCTCGATTCGAGTGTTTTTTTTCGTTTCGACCACATTTGGCATTACCGATTTCGAATCGAGCTCCAAACGAGTGAAACGCATAAGGTAGTACTAGATCTTCGAGCCAAATTTGGCATTGCGTAATATTATGTTCGAGCATTTTTGAGCGCGAATCGAAAACAAATATCTCGACAAGCTGAAGTTGTTCGCCAGATTAACGAGTGCGCAGTAGCTTGATACTTTAAGCTTAATATTAATGTAATTATCTTTAATTACTTCTTTACGTGCTTAAACTAATATGTAAGTATGAATATAATGCGTATATTGAACTCAATCATTAATTACAGTTCATTTCAGGACTATGGAATCACCACGAAATGCAATGAGCATCAATTCCTCTCAAGTGGAATGCCTTACGTCATTCATGGAGGAAAACCAAGACCTCGCTCGAGGTTTGTTAAAAACACCCGATGGCAAAGGAATTCCCACAAACAATGGGATATTTTAAAAAAAGCGCTTAACGAGCGAGGTCCTCCGGTGCGGGAAGTTTCAGATTGGAAAAAAGTAAGTTCAAATAGGGAGCCACCCCCCATTTCCGGCAGTCTTGATTCACTTCGTCATGGGGGTTTTTCAACACCTACTGGGCTCAAAATTGGCAACAAACTTTTCCGTATAAAAGTGCATCTAATGGCCGCGTTTCAGACAATTTGGCCTACAAAAACCCCCATGACGAAGTGAATCAAGACTGCCGAAAAGTTTAGTTTTTGGAAATGCTCCTAATTTTTTTTCTTAATTTTTAATTTTAGGTGTGGGCGGACTATAAACATAAAGTGAAGAACAAATTACGCCATAACAAAAACATTTTGAAAAAAACGGGAGGAGGCCCAAACAAGACCAAGCATTTAAACCCGTATGAAGAAAGTGTGGTGAGATCTGCCGGGTTGAATGCTGCCGTTTCCAACATAGCTGCGGCAAAATCATATGGTTGTCGGAAGCCTGCTCAGAGAAGCCTCCATCTGGATGATGGAACGTTGGAAGCCTCTATGGAAACTCAAGCTGAAGAAGAAAATGAAGTTTTCTTGGAAGAATACATTGATGAATGTTTTGATGGTGAACCGATGGAAGCGGAAGAACAAAGTGATGAACTCGGGATGAAAGTTGGAACTGGAACGAAAACGAGTAAGCGATATAACGGGAAGAAGGAAAAACTTGAACTTTTCCGAAGATACGTTGAAGCAAAAGAAGAGAGCAACGAGACACAAAAAGCTCTATTACAAGTGAAGCAGGATCATTCCGCTCAGTTCAGTGCTTGAGTAAAGTACGTTATATCCCGCGCTCCGTTAAATTGGAAGTTTACTTGCTGATCGGCCTTTCAAATTTATCCCTTTTTTTCTCAAAGTCAATTCACTTCTGTTGTGCAGTGAATGTGAGTTTTTTTTTTAAGAAGAACGTTAGTTTTTTCCAGTGAAAAGCAAGGAAAACAGTGTTTTTGGCAAATCAAGTTCACCATTTTCTTCAAGTGGAAACGCAAACCAGCTCACAGTCAGCCAGTCAACCGACATCGCTGAGTGAGTGCACACGAAGGCGATCGAACTCACCCGTGCACCCACGGCCCGCACGGCTCATCGCCTAGAAGTGCGACGACCGGGCATACGTTTTGTCAGCAGCAGCAGCAGCAGCAGTAGATCAGTAATATTAGTTAAGTTTTTTTTTCTCACGCTCTCTCCCCTCTCTATCTTTATATTATTCTCTTATTTGTTCGGTGTTTAGTTTAAGTGTATTGTGTGGATAATTTAAATCTGCTTTGGTAGGGGAGCGTTTAACGCTCCCACCAGTAAGGCAAACCGTGCGTGTCGAAGATTTTTCATCGGCATGGACGCTTTGTCAGAAGAGCTACCTTTGCCACCCGAAGAGGGAGAGGCACAAATGAAATTTCGACCGCGATCGTATCCAATTGACTCGACCGGTCCATGGGTTGTCTATTTTCAGCCCAAAATGAAACCTCTGAATGTCTATCAGATAACAACTGATTTGACGAAGCGATTCTCAGCCGTGACTGAGATCACAAAAGTACGATTTAATAAACTTCGTGTTGTTGTCTCTAACCTGAAGCAGGCTAATGAGATTGCTGTCTCCCAGCACTTTACACTTGAATATTTAGTGTATATCCCAGCTCGTGATGTGCAGATTGAAGGAGTGGTCGCAGAGGCGAGTCTGAGTCCTGAAATTTTGATGAAGCAGGCGGTTGGCCGATTCAATAACCCTCGGCTTCCCCAGTACAGGTACTAGATGTGCAAAGATTGGGAAAAGTATCACACATCGAGGGTAAAAAAAGTTACCCCCACAGACTCGTTTCGGGTGACCTTTTCTGGTTCTGCCCTTCCGCACTTCATTGTGCTGGGTAAACTTCGGCTACCTGTGCGGTTGTTTGTACCTCGGGTAATGATCTGCCAAAACTGCAAGCAGATGGGACATACGGCCTCCCATTGCGGCAATAAGGCACGCTGCTCCAATTGCGGGGAGAAACACGAGGATGGCGCCTGCGCAGACAGCACTCCAAAATGCGCTTTCTGCAAGGGTACTCCTCCTCATGCTCTCTCGTCATGCCCGGCGTACAAACAACGCGGGGAAAAATTAGAACGCTCACTTAAACAACGTTCTAGGCAATCTTTCGCCGAAATGGTGAAGAAAGCCTCACCATCACCCAACGTAAATACAAATCCCTTTGCTCCTCTGTCAGATGACGAGTCTGACTCTGACTTGGCTGAGGAGGGAACATCTTTCAGTTTTCCGGAAGGTTCACGAAAGCGGAGACGCGTCCGCCCACGGAAAATAGATGAACAGAAGCCCCAAATCAGCTTGCCAAATTCAAGGAGTGGTAGGAAAAAGGAAAATCCGAATCCTCCTGGTTTTCGTAGTACTAACTACACACAGGATTTCCCATCCCTCCCGGGGACATCCAAAACCCCGTTGCCCCGATTTTAAGAGCAGAATCCCCATCTCTAGCTGGGCTGTTCTCGTTTGATGATATTGTGGAAGGTATCTTCAAATTCCTTGAAATTTCTGACCCTCTTAAAAGCATTGTTATGGCAATGCTTCCCACAGTGAAGACTTTTTTGAAGCAATTAACAATTAAGTGGCCCCTCCTTGCAGCTATCATTTCCTTCGATGGATAATTTTCCAAAAGAGGTCGGGGATTTGATCACTGTTCTACAGTGGAATTGTCGAAGTCTTGTTCCTAAATTGGAATCTTTAAATTTTTAGCTCACACTACCGGTTGTGATGCATTCGCTCTTTGTGAAACATGGCTCTCCTCCGAAATCAATCTTCCGTTTCATGATTTCAATATTATTCGTCTTGATCGTGAGGATTCACGTGGAGGAGGAGTACTTTTGGGGATCAAAAGTGCTACTCCTTCTATAGAGTGAATTTTCCTCCAATTCCAGGTATTGAAGTTGTCGCATGTCAGGCTGTTATAAAAAATAAAAGCCTTTGCATTGCTTCTGTGTATATTCCTCCTAGAGCCTCAATTAACCGAAAACAACTTTCAGATATTTGTTCGGTTCTTCCTGCTCCACGGTTGATCATGGGAGATTTTAACTCTCACGGTACAGGCTGGGGAGAACTGTACGATGACAACCGATCTTCCCTAATATATGACTTCTGTGACAACTTCAATATGACAGTACTTAACAATGGAGAAGTAACACGTATGGCTGGTACATCGTCACTTGGCAGTAGATTAGACCTAACACTTTGTTCGAATACATTATCGTTGGATTGCACATGGAATGTGATTCAAGATCCCACGGTAGTGATCACTTGCCAATACAAACATCGATTGCCACCGGGTTCAATCCGTCGGAATCCATCAACATCGCGTATGATCTTACCCGTCACATCGATTGGACAAAGTTCAGGACAGCAGTAGATGAAGCCGTAACGACGGTAGAAGAGCTTCCACCGCTGGAGGAATACAACTTCCTCTCCAACCTGATCTTAGACAGCGCGCTTCAAGCTCAAACTCGATCAGTTCCAGGAACGTCATTTCGCAGGAAACCTCCTTCTCCATGGTGGGATCAGCAATGCACCGAGGTTTACCGTAAAAAGTCCGACGCGTTTAAAGTTTTCCGTAGACGTGGAACTCCTGAGCACTTCGAAGTATACACGGCTCTCGAACGCGAACTTAAGAGCCTCATCAAGGCCAAGAAACGCGGTTACTGGCGGAAATTCGTGAACGGGCTATCGCGCGAAACGTCGATGAGTACTCTTTGGAACACGGCGCGAAGATTGCGTAACCGAACAACGAACAACGAGAGCGAGGAGTACTCGGACCAATGGATCCTCAAGTTTGCGCGAAAAGTTTGTCCAGATTCTGTGCCGGCACGGATGATTCCTCGCGAAACCACGAATTCGATAGATGAGATTAGCCAACCCTTTTCAATGGTAGAACTCTCTCTCG
Organism: Aedes japonicus; assembly: GCA_034211315.2. Classification (NCBI taxonomy): domain Eukaryota; kingdom Metazoa; phylum Arthropoda; class Insecta; order Diptera; family Culicidae; genus Aedes; species Aedes japonicus. The sequence goes on from JASCZW010011575.1 coordinate 28,456, forward strand.
CACTCCTTTCGTGTGGCAATACGGCCCCAGGGGCTGATAGGATCAAGTTCAACTTGCTTAAGAACCTCCCAGACGTCGCTAAGAGGTGCATGTTGAACTTGTTTAATCAGTTTCTGGAACTCAACATTGTACCGGATGATTGGAGGCGGGTGAGAGTTATTGCCATTCAAAAACCTGGTAAGCCCGCGTCCGACCACAACTCCTATCGACCCATCGCGATGTTATCCTGTATTCGAAAGTTGTTGGAGAAAATGATCCTCTTCCGTCTGGACAAATGGGTTGAGACGAATAACCTGCTTTCAGATACTCAATATGGTTTCCGTAGGGGTAAGGGAACGAACGACTGTCTCGCGTTGCTTTCCACAGATATTCAGTTAGCTTTTGCTAAAAAAGAGCAAATGGCTTCTGTATTCTTGGACATAAAGGGGCTTTTGATTCAGTATCTGTTGAAGTTCTCTCAGATAAACTCCACGCTTGTGGCTTTTCACCAATAATGAACAATTTTTGTACAATTTGCTGTCAGAGAAACATATGAGCTTTTCTCATGGAAACTCTACAGCTTCCCGATTTAGTTATATGGGTCTCCCCCAGGGATCCTGTTTAAGCCCCCTTTTGTATAATTTTTATGTCAAAGACATTGACGGTTGTCTAGGTGACAACTGTACGTTGAGACAACTTGCAGATGACGGCGTAGTGTCTGTCACGGGACCCAATGGGGTCGATCTGCAAGGACCCTTACAGGATACCTTAGACAATTTGTTTACTTGGGCTCTTGAGCTAGGTATCGAATTCTCTACGGAGAAAACTGAGTTGGTAGTTTTTTCTAAGAAGCATAACCCTGCACAACCGAAGCTTCAAATTTGGGGTAAGCCGATAACTCATTCTATGTCATTTAAATATCTTGGGGTCTGGTTCGATTCAAAGTGCACCTGGAGATCCCACATTGAGTATCTGAAGCGAAAATGCCAGCCAAGGATCAACTTTCTCTGTACAATTACCGGGACCTGGTGGGGAGCGCATCCGCAAGACCTTCTAACGTTGTATCGGACAACGATTTTGTCGGTTATGGAATACGGTAGTTTTTGTTTCCAGTCAGCGGCTCGGTCGCACATCATAAAACTGGAACGTATTCAGTATCGGTGTCTTCGTATCGCGTTAGGTTGCATGCACTCGACTCATACCATGAGCCTTGAAGTGCTGGCTGGTATGTTGCCACTCTCGGATCGGTTTTCAGAATTATCTCTCCGGCTCCTCACCAGGTGTGAAGTTATGAACCCTCAGGTAATCGAACATTTTGAGAAGCTCCTTGAGTTGAATCCTCAAACGCGCTTCATGACTTTGTACCATTTGTACATAACACAGGATGTCAGCCCTTCGCCGAACATTTCCAATCGTGTTTGCTTCTCCGATTTCGACAATTCGGTTCATTTTGATTTATCCATGAAGCAGGAGCTTCGTGGAATCCCAGAGCATCATCGTCCTTTGATTGCTCCGGTACTATTTGCTGCAAAGTTTGGCCAAGTTGATTCCACTAAATCGTTCTTCACTGACGGATCTTTGATAGAGGAGTCCGCCGGCTTTGGTATATTTAATGAAATTTATAGCGCCAATCGTAAACTTCAAGCTCCTTGTTCCATATTTGTCGCTGAATTAGCGGCAATACACTTTACGCTAGAAATTGTTGCCTCATTAACACCGGATCAGTACTTCATTTTCACGGATAGTCTCAGTTCTATAGAGGCTATCCGCTCTTGAGGCCGGTAAAGCACTCCTCGTATTTTCTCGCGAAAATACAGGAGCTTCTAAGTGCTTTATCTTCGCGTTATTTTATCATCACCTTTGTATGGGTCCCATCTCATTGTTCAATTCCGGGCAATGAGAGAGCGGACTCGCTTGCAAAGGTGGGCGCTATGGAAGGCGATATTTGTGATCGACAAATCGCCTTCAATGAATTTTTTCCTATTTTTCGTCAACAGTCACTCGTCAGCTGGCAGTATAAATGGAGTAAAGGAGATTTGGGGAGATGGCTTCATTCTATAACTCCCAAGGTGTCGAAGAAATTTTGGTTTAGGGGGTTGGATGTGGGTCGAGACTTCATTCGTATGATGTCACGCCTCATGTCCAATCATTATTCTTTAAACGCTCATTTGTTCCGTGTTGGGCTGGGAGACAGCAATCTCTGTGAATGTGGACAAGGTTACCAGGACGCAGATCACGTTATTTGGTTTTGTGCTGAGAATCGTGGAGTCAGATCTGAGCTTTATGATTCCCTACGGGCTCGAGGTAGACAACCTAATGTACCGGTTCGAGATATTTTGGCTGCACGCGATTTGGAGTTTATGAAACTTATATATGTGTTTTTGACTAACAGTAATCTTAGGTTGTAGTTTGATTAACTTTCATGTTTAGGTTAAATTTTTGAGGACTACGTGCGTGTGTATGTATGTGTGTGCGCGTGTGTATGTGTGTGCGCTATTTTTTCTTTTATTTAAAATTGTTCAATTCCTTAATTTGTATTGTAATTTGAAGTTCTATGTATCAGAAAACTATAATTTTGTTAACTTTGTCTGAAATTCCCTCTTTATATTTTCCCATCCAAAAGAATTGTAAATCCTATTAACCTCGAGACAACCGCGAGTAATCGGTTTTATCCCTTTAACCTAGTTTTAAGTCACCTTTTTTTTTTTTATTCAATGTAAATATAAAACGAAAACTTGGCTCTGTAAAGTTAATTCGATTGAGCCTGTACAAATAAATATACTTGTTAAAAAAAAGTGAAGCAGGAAAGCCTGAAAATCAAAAAACAAATGCTTGAATTGGAGCTGAACAAGTTTGCTTCGACTCAAACAAGTAGCCAAACCGATGTGGAATCTGATAATTGATAGTTTAATTTGAAACAAATTGTTATAGTTGATAGAAATGTAAGCTGTTTTAAACAAATAAATCGCTTTAGAAAATATTCTTTTCTATATTTACCCTTTAAAAATGATTCTTGTACCACAGAGAAACAGGTTTCGCAATTTGTTCATCATCCCGCATTGTAACGGTAGAAGAACCGAGTACCGGTAGAAGA
>JASCZW010011576.1:0-31512 GCA_034211315.2 Aedes japonicus
ATCTATCGTGGATTATTTGAGTTATTCGCGTACAAAACGTACGGTTTTTCGTGACGGTCGCAAAATTTTAGATTTTCATTTGACACCCTACCCTTGCCGTAAGACGTAGTCTACGTCAAAAGGGTATTATTGAGGCAAGATTGGTTGACTGACATTTCCATTAAAAAGCTCGCAACATTGTAGAGTACGTGAAGCTTGGAAACTTTATAAAATTTTCTGGTTGACATTTTATAAATGTCACAAGAAGTGCAAATCTGTTTTGCAAAGCTGCACAAGCTCATAAAGTCACGCACGGTGTAATCGATTGTATATAATCGTGAAAATACATACTATATGCCGGCTTCATTTGACGCAATTTTGAGCCGTTTTCGACTCAATTTTGTCAAAAGTGGCGTCACTTAAATTTGAACAAAACTTGAATCAATAGCATCCACCTGATTCAATTCGATGTTGAGAATAATTCCATGGTTGTACCGACAATGAAATCATACACAGTTAAACATATAATGGAAATTTGTAAGGTTTCCACGCAAACTAATAGGACCTGTCACTCTTACTTTCGGAAAATATTCCGCTCAATTAATCCGTAAGTAAAGCTGACATTTCGTTCCATGCAGATCAATTGTCAAAATTCCGTTTGGTAATATTGAACAAAATTCCGTAACATCTCTACTTTTTAAGTCGATACTGCCCAGGTAACCAATAAGCATTGGCATATGCAGTAAATCAACCCTAAATCTGCATTTCACAAGCTTTTTATTAGCATTGTTTCAGCATCTTGAATGCTATCTGTTGTGAAGTTTGATTTCAAATGCTATATAAATGCTTGTAGCCTGTAATAAGCATTTCGAATGCAAAATAGCATTAATGAAGCATTATCATACACAGATAAAAAGAAACATTGAATTTTCAGCGTTATCTAATGCACATCAAAGAAATGCTAGATTGCGCAGAAAATAATGAGATATTTCATGTAAATTTAAGCCAAATAACGCCTGAATCTAGCCTGTTGTATGAAAAATTTACAACAGTTTTGTATGGCACAAGAAAGATTGCAAACAATTTCTTTGTTTACGCCTCATTTGGCTTGGTATTCAACGATGGGAAATTTTACGTGCTTGTTAAAATTAATTATATTTTTCAGTGTAGAATTGCAGTAAAGCTGCCGTATATTGGGCCAAAAGCGGCATTTATGATGCATTTAAGGCGACTTAATTGCTTGATAGGCTGCCGTAAAGACGTTCTGGAACTGCTTTTTGGTTACCTGGGTGGCCTTAATCTAATTCACATGAAGGGAATGCTAGATTTGAAATAAACATGAATGGAGATCTTTCATGTAAATTTAAGCCAGATATCGCCGAAATCAGGTTTGTTTTATGGAAGTTTCTATACTGTTCTTTATGAAAGATTGCAAACAATTTCTTTGTTTATGCTTCCTTTGGCTTGAAATTAAACGAGGGGAAAGTTCACGCATCTGTTAAAATTTATTATTTTATTCGGTGTAATCAAGATGACAATTGCACACTGAAAAAAATAATGATTTTAAACAGGCGCTTAAAATTTCCTCTCGTTTGATTCCAAGCCAAAGGAAGCGTAAACAACGAAATAGGGGGTTTTAATTAAAAAAAAACATGTTTTTTTCGATCTGTATCGATGATGTGTGCTCTTCCTAGCACAAACATAAATTTTTTTTGAATCTTAACTATTTTTTCTCGATTTTTAAACTAGAAAAATCTAAACATTTTTATTTTCACAAACTGACATGCAGTTTCACAAAGTGACATTTATTTTCAGTAACGGGGGCTCCCATTATGACATAAATGTCAACTTATGTATGCTAGAAATCAATGGTTGGTTCGTTGGTTTAGGTAGTCTGTTTTTTGTAGCGTGTTTCATGGTGAAACAGGATGGTGTTGTCTTGCATTCAAATTTGTTTCATAATATTTTGAATTTGTTTTTTCAATAGTTACACTTGTCAAAATTAAAAAAAAATTAAATGCCGGTATATTATTATATTTACTATTGAAATAATACTCGTGTTTTGTATTCGAAGCTAACGTAAAACATCGTCTTTTTATTTCTGTCAATATCTGATGAAACACATAGTGTCGGATAGTCAAAATTTAACTTAAAAGATACCCAAAAATAACGTATTTTTACTCATTGTAACATCCTACCTTCTTCAAACTCACCTTTCCAACCTCGTAATCATCAAACCTGATCGGACGACGCATCATCCGTTTTGGTCTCTCAGTTTCACTTACTGAATTAGCTGCTGACGACTTCTGCGTTGAGGACTGTTGCGTTGTAGACTGGATAAATGATTTCTCCGACTCGTCAGATGTTTGCATTTCTCGTTTTGGCGTATTCAAGGTTGGACTGTCCTCTGTCGTTGCATCGCTTTGATTTCCGATGTCCTGAGGTGCTGGCTCCTCTGAGGGTTCCTTGTTTGCTGCAACTTGGCACCGTTTGCTGCAACTTGGTAGTCTCTGTCACTCAACACATCCGTGACCGTTCCTCGTGTCCATTCGGGTGTTTTCTCTGGCTTAAGCTGAACAAACACCTCCTGTCCTCTCACCATCTTCGGCAGCTCCTGTGCCTTCCGGTCGTGATAAAACTTCGACTTCACCTTGCGGAACTTCATGCCTTCCCGAACCTTCTGCGTATCTACCATTTGTAGTTGGAGCTGACTAGCTGCTACAGGAAGAATACACCTTGTCTTTCTTCCCATCGCCTTTTGTGATGGTGTATAGCCGTCAACCTGTGGTGTGTTCCTCCAGTCCAATAGAGCCAGCCAAATGTCCTTGACATCCTGTAGAGCCTTTTTAATGACGCACATCTGGACGATTATCACGAGGCACCACTTAACGATTTCCTCTCAGGATCACACCTTCCTGGATCACCAATTCCGCTCGAAACGTCAAGAAAGGCTTCACGCACTCTAGCACCGAAGCTTTGTCATTGGGCCATCCGTTGACGATGTATTGTTTCAAAATCTGGCATGTTTCATCCTTCTGTGAAGTCCGCTTGATCCGCTCAAGTAGTTCCAGTTGAATGACAATGTTCTCCAATGCGTTGACCTCCTCGATGGTTTTCCATAACGGGTCACGATCCTCCGTTCTCGCACTCTTGTGGATGTCAATATTCCGCGATAGCGTATCAGCCAGAATCAAACCTTTCCCCTTCACATACTGCACTTGCAAATCATACCGCTGCAAACTCAATATCATTCGTTGAATCCGTCTTGGCACAGTCTTGGTCAGATAAAGGTTTCTTAAATATGCTCTGCAGTGGTTGATAGTCTGATTGGACCGTCACTTGCTTTTGTCCAAAGATGTATTGATCAAAACGTTTACAAACGTATCGGCGCTCAGTAGGTGTTAACGTCCTCAACGCAAACATAACCGGCTGACCCTGCTGGAGCATTGTATAGTTGCACCAAGTTTAGGATTATAGTATTTCAAAACGGTTATCTCTGCTATTCATTGCCTCAGCGCACTAAAAGCTTCTGATTACTATTTACCCCAGTGCCACTTCTCTGAAAGCAGAACTTCTCGCAGTTGTCTGCTCAGTTCAGACAGTTTCGGTATGAATTTCGCCATATACGTTGCTAGATCGTTGTAGTTCAGCAGCCTCCTTTGGTTCCGGCATTTCCTTTATCGCCACCGTCATCCTTGGATCTGGTTTGAGTCCTTGCCTCGACAGTACGTGGCCGAAAAAACATACTTCAGTTTGGTTAAGCTTGCTTTTCGATCGTTTCAGCTTGATCCCTTTACTCTGGCACCGCTGGAGTAGCGTCTCCAAGTTCCAAGTAGGTCCAAAACACAAAATGTCATCCACTAGCACTTCTATTCCCTTTAGGCCGTGCAACGCTTGTTGCAGCTTGGCCTGGAATATTTCCGGCGAGCACGATAATCCAAATGGCAACCTTTTCCACACATATCTCCCAAAAGGCGTCCAAAACGCCGTCACTTTACTACTCTCTTCCGATAGTTCCACATGCCAAAACCCGTTACGAATGTCTAGGGTCGAGAACACTTTAGCGCCACGTAGTTCTGGTAGAATTTCTTCTACCATTGCCATCTGGAATCGTGGCCATTTTATTGCCCGATTTAAAAACACTGGGTCCAAACAAATTCGCAACTTTTCGTTTCTTCTCACAATCACGATGTTGCTCGTCCAGTCGGTGGATTCTTCTATTTTCTCAACAATGCCTCTGCTTTCCAAATCATCCAGCTCGTTCTTCAACATATCTCTCACAGTCACTGGAACTCTTCGAAGTTCTTGCTGTTTTGTAACGCACTGCTCCTACTCAATGTTCACTTTTCCAGCAAGTTTTCCATCTCCGTTACATACTGCTTCATACTTCTTAACGATGTTTTCGGCTTCCAGATTCTTCACCGTTTTGTTCATTTTTTGCTCCTTGTTCTCCACGCATACCTTCACATCTTGAACACTCACAATCCCCAGCGCCAAACAGGTCTTGAACCCAAGCAGCGGCATCTTGAGCATTGCTGGCTCCAAATCAACCACTTGAAATACCACCTTGTATGATTTTCCACGGCTTTCGTGTCGCATTACGTATTCACTTTGGCAATCAATTCCGCTGATGGTTCCGGATCTCGGTGCTCTTCTTTGATGCTCATAGTCACCATCCTGTCTTCAACCAATTTCTGAGCGCAACAAGTGTCGATCGCACCTGCAAGTGTTAAATTTGCCGTCTTTCCTTGTATCATCTGAACGGATCCCTACCACAATCTGAGCTCGAATGAGGGAATCTTTAAGCTGCCCATAGTTGCAGCTTTCTGCAAGTTTCCGAAGTCGCGTGACGAACTTGTTGATATCTTTGTTAGCAGATACTGACAGCGTTTCTGATTGGGAATGAGAAACCTAGGGGGTCGTCACCACTTCCCAATCAGGATTTACTTACCTTTGGTTTCTCAACCTGAAAAGACAATTTCTCCCGCTTTTTCGGATCAGTCATACAAAAATTTGTCAGATAATAAATTGCCTCTAAGCGCTTCCTGTATTATGACGTACTGATACAAAAACAGTGTCTGTGTGATTACCTACACTTTATCTCATGTAAGGTCTAGCCTCTTGCTCTCCTATCTACTCTAGCGATTGACAAAATAGAGAGCACGCGGTGACTTAAGGTGGTGCGAATTCTCTCTCTCTGGAGGTGAGAGAATTCCTGTTCCTTCTCTTCTCTCTGTGGGATTCATGTCCCGTGTGCTGATGAATAATAAATTTATATATTTTTTATTACAATCTTCTTCTTCCTGCTGCATTGCCGTGTTGAAAATATATCGTTCGTATGTTTCGTTTGTCTGTGGCACACAATAACCTTGAAGAGCCGTCAAGATCACAGCTGGTGTAACTTGCGCATCTAGTTCGAGCAACGTATTCAACACTTTCACTGAATCAGTTCCCAGAAAGTTCTTAAGTAGAGCCACTTTTATCACATCACTTTTTTCCTCAATTTCTGCAGCAATCACATAAATTTCCCACGCTTGTCGGAAATCGGCAAAATCTTCCGGCAATTTTCTGCTTGTCAAATCCAAAAAGGCTGGCGGGTGCACTCCATACGCCATCATTCGCACCGGCGCTTGCTGCCCTTGCTGCTCGTTTAATGCCATCGTGTTTAACCTTACTTTCCAGGACGCTGCTCAAACCGTGCAGATGCCAACAATCTTCTCTCAGCGCTTCTTGGCCAGAGACTTATCGCACCTTCGGTGTTTCTTAGCCAGGCAAATTTGCTATGCCTTCTTGTTCGTATTTTCTAATTTTCACTCGATGCTTCGATCATAAATCGTGAAAATTTCCACTTCTGGCACCATGTAATAATACTCGTGTTTTGTATTCGAAGCTAACGTAAAACATCGTCTTTTTATTTCTGTCAATATCTGATCACACACATAGTGTCGGATAGTTAAAATTTTACTTAAAAGATACCCAAAAATATGTAACGTATTTTTACTCATTGTAACAACTATCCAACAATGTTATAATCCACATACCCCTATAATACCCTATTGTTTGCAATCTTTCTAACGCCATACAAAAATGTTTGCAATATTTCATACAACAGAACTGATTTACATGAAACATCCCATTTATTGCTGTCAAAACTAGCATTCCCTGTGCATTAGATAACGCAGAAAATTATATGTTTATTTCAAACTGTGCAGCTAATGATTTCAATGATCATGAAAACGACGAAATTTAAAACGTTCATGGTATTCTTGACTATGGTTATGCTTATATTCACTATTCAGATATTATAATAAATGTTGAATCAACTACTTTTAATTTCACTTATTTTAAACACTATTTTTTTTAAAAAACTTTTTTGAGCGTATTAGTAGAACGATTGTGCACGCAAAGAAATCACTCTGCTTTGAATCAACAAAATATTTTGTTGGTATGTCAAACCGAAGTTTCTATTTGTTTCAATTCATAAAACAGTTCAAAATCAATTCAAAATTTCATTCAAATTAAACCAATAAAATTATTCAAAGTAATCACTGCTAGTGTGATTCAGAACAATCACATTTATTTTTCAACTCAAATGATTAATTAATTGCTTGAACAAAGTATTTTGTCACCCTAAGAAATCGCTCTGCTTTGAATCAACAAAATATTTTGTTGGTATTAAAAGCAAGCTTTCTGTTTGTTTCAATTCATAAAAAGTTCCAATCAATTCCAAATTCCATTCAAATCAATCCAATATTTTCTTTAAAGTAATCACTGCTGTGTGATATTAATTTAAATAATATTTGATTTATAACAACTACATTTATTGTTTCACGCAAATGTTTAATTTATTGTTTAAACAAATTATTTTTTACGCTAAGAAATCACTCTGTTTTGAACCAACAAAATGCTTTGCTACTTTACAAACCAGGTTTATATTTGTTTCAATTCATGAAAAGTTCTAAATCAATTCAAACTATCATTCTTATCAAACCAGTTGAATTATTTAAAGTAATCACCGCTGTATTATATTCGTTTAAATAATATTTGATTTATAACAATCACATTTATTTTTAACTTAAACGGATAATTTACTGTTTTTATAAATTATTTTACATATTGTCAGCCTGCCGAGCATGCTTATTGTTACTGTACAAAAGTTTCACAATGCTGACAAGTAGCTGCATCTGTCTTTGCCTCCGGTAGTTTTTCTAATGTAAGTATAAACATAATATATTATAATTTGTTGATATATATCAAGATTCTCAAGAAGTTATTGTCGTTGTAGATAACTGCAGTTGATCCAAAATCAGACTCTACAGTGCACAACACAGGCGATTCGACATCGACGTTACGTTTAAGGAGCAAATCATGAGAAAATCGACTGCGGTCTGCCGCGAGCATGATCCTGTACATGGCCGTAGAGAACCACATCTATCAGCGTCTTGTCTCGTCAACTTCGTGCCGCGGAGATTTTTACTTGACAGTGGGACGATGTCCTGCCAAAATGTGAGAATACATAAATAATTTGAACAAATAAACACTTCATTTATTCAATAAATCATGAATTATTATTTCAATTCAATGGTTTGTGTTGTATTAATTCATCAATGTTTATTAATTCAAGAAATTGCGCTTAGTTACAAAAAATATTTTGTTTCCAAACAACAAAACCCTCAGTTTAATTCTATAAAGCATGAGATTTTATTTCAATTCAATGGTTTTGTTGTATTAGTTCATCGGTGTTTATTATTTCAACTAATGCGTTTAGTTGGTTTAAGAAAACATTTTGTTTGAGCAATAAAACATGATGTTCAATTTATAAAGTTATGATGTTTTATTTCAACTCAAAGGTTTTGTTGAATTAGCCCGTCAGTTTTATTGGTCCATATTTAAACCAAAATTTTAGTTGAATTGATTCCTAGTTTGAATTGGAATAACTACGTATTTTTTTGCGTGTGACGAGAAACTAGGAGAATTTAAAATTTAACACTTCATTTGATCACTTTTTAAAAAAATAAAAATTAAACCTTGAAACACTTTTTAAAATTTTCGCTAGAAATCGCGAGGAAATTCCATTTAATTCCACTATGAGCTTATCTTTTGACAGATAGGCCTATTTCGTCTGCTACTTACAGACTTCTTCAGTGTGGAGTGCTCGACTTGACTTTTAATGGTTATTTTGACCATGATCATAGTCGGTTCGAAATCACTATACTGCCAAAGTTATTCTAATCCCCAGTAATGGTAATATTGACAATCAAATTTTTCTCGGTGTAGAATCGTGCTATTCAAATTTCAGTGACCCCACTTCTGAGTCGAAAACGTTTTAAAATCGAGTCATCTGGAGCGGGCGTGTTTGCGAAAATGATTGAAGAGATCGAATTCAATCAAAGCAATCCAAAGCTCTCGTAGCGCAGCTTTTGCAAACACATGGCATGCTGCGCTGCTTTGGACACGGCTATTTTTGTTTGGTCCGGCCCGTTTCAAGGTCGGTCAGTTGTTGACTTGTGTGGACAACATAAACAGCGACGAACGGTCCGAAGCGCTCGCGCCTGGTCTTGGAAGATCCGTTTATGGAAATGGTCAGCTTGTTATGCGCGTCTTGTTGATATCTCTTTTGGTGTACCTGTCTCTGATTAATTGACATTGTGGGTCGAAGTAGAGTTCATAGTGATGGCTTGTTGGGAAATAAGGCTGATAATCTGTTTAGTATGTGTTGAATTTATACTCGTAGTTCTGTCACATTAGCTTTCCTTTGATCTGACACAAGCGCGAACTTAATTGTTATTCTGGCAACTCTGTTGAACGTTCGTCCAAGTTCTGAGCACTTCATAAAAAAATCTGAAAACTAAACCTATGCTAACAAACACAGCTGAAAGGAACAACATCTCAGTTGAACCATCATTCTACACTAAATACCAATAAACGCCACCTTCCGGCTACCTTCACTGCTGCACTCGACCTTCAGTATCATCAAATGACAGATAAATGCCCTCATGTGAAATATTCAATCCGCTCATCGATTATCCGCAACTGCCGTCTCGATGACGCTGACGATGGTTGCTACCGGCCGACAGCGAAGGGAACCTAACCAAAAACACCATGCCGATCGATTTCATTTTCGTTTTGTTTTCATTGTTTACCTTTCCGAATGGTCATGTCTTGACATTTGCAGGGCATCCTCGTCCGCATCAAATCCCAACCGATGCGATTGGTTAAATCGACAAAGCGAGAAGATCCACTTGCCGACTGCCGCGGGTTCGTCGTAATTATCGATTATTATCGTCGTCGTGGGCAAATTCGACTGGCCCCCTAGGTATTGTGTAATCGTCGAAGATCCAATCGATTCAAACTGGCTGCGCAAGAATCCTCGAAAACCGAAGATGTTTGTTTTGATTGTACCGACACAGCAAAGCATCGAATAATGCATTTTCACCAATGAATTCCGATCGATTGTTTTGCGTTGAGCCATAATTGCCAAGCAACGAAAGAGAATCCGAGAAAGTGCTCGGCTCACGAAATTGTAGGTTATGAATGGATTTTCCGAGGAAGCTTCTGAGGTATGATGGATGCGGGTGCAAATAAATGCGAAATGTCCTTGCAATGAATAAAATTGCGAAGAATTTCTGTTTTATTAGAGCAACTCGTTACTTGTTTCGAACTCACTTTGGATTATCTTTCAAAATCAGGGATGTCAGATAGTTTATCAAAATGTCTGTACGGAAGTTTTTGAAATGTCTGGTTTTGTGTGTACAGAAGTTTTTGTCAAAAAATGTGCCTGGAGAATGATAGCGGGGATGAGTAGTGAAATTGAGAAAGTGGTGATTGGGAATACCTATTTCTCAAAAAAATGTAAACCCCTACTCTCAGTATTAATATTGGTTTTGATAGCCTTCAAATATCACTCTGATTTTTTAACCTTAAATTAAGTACCATCTACGACTTGCCAGCAACATCCGTAAGAATCTCTTTTATTTTATAAAGAATTCTTGACTTTTTAAAATTTACACACATTCTTGACGTTTCTTTAAAAAAGTTTTTATCTCTTTTCTATAGCGGGTGTAATTTTGAAAAAAAAAGATTTCAATTTTTTTAAAACGAGAGCTTCCCCTCCTTTTCTATTGTCGATGTATCAATTTACAGTAGACTTCTATTGTAATCTTATCGTCCTAAACAATACTATTAATTGTATATACTATAGATTTAATTGTATGCTTACAATACATTTACTTGTAAACCTATGAGAATTTTTTTTTCGGGTTGCGCTAAAATGGAAGGTTTATGAATGCTGCTAACCCTTGTGTGACTGAGCAGAATGACATCGTTGGTTTTGAGAAAAACATTTGTTTGCATTAAAATTAGAATTACGTCTTATTACTAGAAGTATTTCAAAGTTTTACTTAAAAATGAGCTACTTTCGCCATATCGCCATAATCGAAATATAAATAAGTTGAAAATATGGTTTTCCCTTTCCGGGTCTTCAAAACCGGATAGCAAATGGTTCATAATCGTCTTCTTCTTCTTTTTATTTCAATACATTTCAATCCACATTTAATACAACACTACTACAACCCTTGGCTGCGAAATCATTTTGCTTAGTCGTTGGTGTTTGATTTTATAACTGAGGTTCGAACACTTTTATGAATTTTGCTTCACGTTGAATTCGCGTGAATTAATTCTTCGAAGACTTTGCCACTCAACGCACACACACACACACACCCACCCTCCCTCCACACACACAAACACACACACACACACACATACATGGCGAAACGACCAAAGGCAGGTCGCAGGGACCACCTAACTACTAAAGCCCTAAGTAGTTAGACGTAGAGGGTGCTGAACAAGCACAATAGCCCCCTCCCCGAAGAAATACCGAAAGGTGGTCCTTCGAAAAGAAAGGAGAAAACACACACACACACACACACACACGTACAAAATTTTATTAAAAGTTGTTCACTTTACTTCTGAAAAGTAATTATTTTTCGTTAACCCATTTTCGCCGTTTTCCACAAAACATTTTTTTTCGACAATATCGTATCAAAATATAAGTCTTGTGGATGCATTAATGAAATTTAGCATTTTTAGAGGTTTTTTTGACGCTTAGGAACACCGTGACAGCATGTTGCGTATACGCAACACAGGCGCATTGCTCGACAAATAGAATGCAACATACATTTTAAGCTCAAATGGTACACACTCAGCCACACCTTAATGGATGGTTAACTAACTACAAATAATATTTGGCCTTTTGTGAACATATTCCCATTGTGAAACGACAAAAAATATAACCAGTAACTTCTAGTTTATGATTGAAATTGTGTTCATAAGACATGTACCAACTCATACAATGCAATTTGTGAGTTTTTTTTTCTATTGGTGTGTGTGAACACAGTCAGTAAGATGGCCATAGGATATACCTTTCAAACAAACTAATTTGTTTTGATCGTATTCAACGTACATGCATAAAGGGTGATACGGTCAAAATTTGGTCAAGGGAAAACGCGTGTAAATCGGTGAAATCGTTTATTTAAAAAATCAAATTAAATTTCTTTTTCAAGTTCAATGAGTATAAAATTCAGGAAAAATATTCAGTTAGGCTTCCGCTTTTCCAAATCCAAATTGCCGGGCCTTACGCTTGACCCCTGCCATCAGATTTTGTACAGCCACTTTGTCCACCTTCTTCGCCGCAGAAAGCCAGTTTGCCTTGAACTGCTGCTCGTCCTTAGCAGTTTTTTTGGTCTTCTTTAGGTTCCGCTTGACAATAGCCCAGTATTTCTCAATTGGGCGGAGCTCTGGCGTGTTGGGAGGGTTCTTGTCCTTGGGAACCACCTGCACGTTGTTGGCGGCGTACCACTCCATGGCCTTTTTACCGTAATGGCAAGATGCCAAATCCGGCCAAAACAGTACGGAACAACCGTGTTTCTTCAGGAAAGGCAGCAGACGTTTATTCAAACACTCTTTCACGTAAATTTCTTGGTTGACAGTCCCGGAAGCTATGAAAATGCTGCTTTTCAAGCCACAGGTACAGATGGCTTGCCAAACCAGATATTTCTTTGCGAACTTTGACAGTTTCGTGTGCTTGAAAATATCTGCTACCTTTCCCTTCCTTTTGCCGTATAAAAACTCCTGTCCCGGAAGCTGCTTGTAGTCGGCTTTGACGTAGGTTGCGTCGTCCATTACCACGCAGTCAAACTTCGTCAGCATCGTCGTGTACAGCCTCCGGGATCGCGCTTTGGCCGTCGTATTTTGTTTATCATCGCGATTTGGAGTCACTACCTTCTTGTAAGTCGATAGTCCGGCTCGTTTTTTGGCTCGATGCACGGTTGTAGACGATACACCCAGCTTATTTGCGGCATCTCGGAGAGATAGGTTAGGGTTTCGCTTGAAACTACCGGCAACTCTCTTTGTCGTCTCAGCGGCTTCCGGTTTTCGATTTCCCCCCGATCCAGACTTCCTGGCTGTCGACAAATGTTCCCCAAACACTTTAATTACATTTGTAACGGTTGATTTGGCAACTTTTAGCGATTTTACCAACTTTGCGTGCGAGTAGCTCGGATTTTCGCGATGCGCGAGCAAAATTTTGATACGCTGCTCTTCTTGCTTGGACGGCATTTTGACAACTGAAGAGTGAATTCTAAAATCAAAATAGGAACAACATTCTACACACACACACACACACACCTTCAAAATGAGGGGTGTTCAGGTTTTTTAAATGCAAAATTGAAAGAAATACGTCAAGTTGATATTGACCAAATTTTGACCGTATCGCCCTTTAAGCAAAAACAGTAATGTTTAAGTTGGCAAGATTTCGCCCCACAGATGGATCGGAAAACACCTGGAATTGCATAATTCAACAGTGTCTCGGGTGAAGTCATTTAAGGAGATCCAGAAGACCCTGCGGTGGTCAGGCAGCGGCAGAATACTGATAACAGCTGGTCCGATAAAATCAAGGAAAGCGTTGAATCTGTTCAAGCATCGACCGAACGTTCAGATCCGCGATGTGACAAAAAAGGCGGAGGTTTCCATCTGGTCTAGCGATGAAATGAGACGGTCTTCATGTCTACAAAATCAGGAAGGCACCATACCAAAACAAGAAACAAAACACGGTTGTCAAAACCTGCGTCAGGAAGCTATACTGAGAGTGGCTGACGAAACCAAGGTGCGTTCACGCTCAAATAAGCCTCTCTTTCATTTGTATTACTGTCCCTTCTTTTTCTCACGGAAAAATTACTCAATTTTCGTTAAAATAAGAACAACTTAATTAATGAGTTGTTCCATTTTTTACTGAAATTGGGTAAATTTTCCGTGAGAAAAAAAGGGACAGCAATACAAATGATAGCGAGGTTGTTTGAGCGTGTTGTAATCGACCACGAGACTTATTTTGTCTTATTTTGACTCATCGAAATAGTCGTCTTATTTTGAATCAAAACTGCTTCTCAACCTTTGTTTACTCAAAATTGGAGAATCTATGCAACATCCGCTGCTTGACAACATTTGAATAATAATGTTTATTCAACCATTTTATTTGTATTTAATAAGCATCAACATTATTTAACAATTGGTATTACCATTGTAAAGCTTCAACTCAACTTTTGAACACAACACAAATGAAACAGTCGTTTACATTTTTTTTATCAACCATTGTAGAGCTTTAACAACTCTTAAACAAAAGCAATCTTTAGCTATAATGAAATTAACTTTTAGAGAGCATAGTCATTTTTCCCCTTAAATATATGTTTAAAACCTAAGTATTCTGTAGTACTCCCAAACATAGGTATAACAGGGGGTTGATAGTCAAGAAAAAAATGGAGATAGTTTTATGCTCAGGAAGTACTAAAGGGTGTCCCACATCAAATTGCATCACGGGAAAAAACGCCGTAGAAAACTACTCATTAATTATTCCTGAATATTTGGACAGAAGTAGTTTAGAGTGTTTTTTGTTGTTGGATTTTTATTGTTGTCAGTCGTTGTCGTTGTCGTTGTCGTTGAAAATTGGAAAAAATGACGCCACCCGACAGCAACGTCACGAATTGATTTTGTCCAAGCACCTGGAAAATCATCAACTCTCTCATCGGGACATCGGAAAATAACTCGGAATCGGGAAATGAACGATGAGTCGTGTGATTAAACGTTACTACGAACCTCTGAGCATCGAACAAAAGAAGAAATGCGGTCAGAATGGGTGTTCTATTAGTGATCGGCATCACAAGCGTGTCACAAATGCGTTTAAGCGGCATCCCTTCGGTCAGAGATGTGTCCAAAAAGTTCAATCTGTCCAAGTCTTTCGTTCAAATAGCCAAGGACCGGGAGAGACTGCTTACGTACAAAATACGGTGTGAAAGTCACGGGCCGAAACTGTGCACCCAGACGCTGACGAAGCCTTATAGTCTCATCACGCATGATGATACTTACGTCAAGGCGGACTTCCGCCAACTTTCGGGGCTACTGTTCTTTACCGTACTGCACAAGTTTGATGTTCCAGAGGAAGTACGGAAACAGAGACATTCAAAGTTGGCCAACAACTACATGATTTGGCTAGCGATCTGCTCATGTGGCCAAAAGAGAGCGCCGTTCGTGACCACCGGGAGATCTACCTCAAAGAGTGTCTACAGAAGCTTCTGCTTCCTCTGTTGAAGCAACACGAGGGCCATAAGCCGGATCTAGCTTTGTGTCACTATTCAAATGTTTACCTGGAGTAGTACGAACGGGATCACTTTCGTACCCAAGGACATGAACCTTCGCAACGTACCGTAACCAAGGCCCATCGAAAAATATTGTGCAATTATGAAGCAGGCACTACGGAAGCATCCCATAGAGGTCAAATCTGAGGAAGACATGAAGAAAAAGTGGGTTTCCGTACAGAAGAAACTGCAGCCAGATGTTGTACAGAACCTAATGAGTGGAGTTAAGCGTTAGTTGCAAGCGAACGGTTATGGTGTTGAAGTTGAATGAAATTAATATGCCAAAATCTTACTAATGAGTTATATTTTATTGATGAAATTTGTCAGAAGCAGATTATTTTCCATCTACACGGCTCTAGGAGTGGACAGTAATTTATTGCTAGATCAAATAGAAATGAAGAGAAAGTATTGATAGTTTCTATTAGCGTAACTGCAGGCTTTGAAATTGAAAGATACAATTTGAAAACGAGTGGAAGGTATTTGAACGGTAATATCCGATATTTTATTGCCTGAAAGTTTAAAAAAGGATCTGCCAACTAGGTTATTTTCTACAGCGTTTTTTTCCGTGATGAAATTAGATGTGGGACACCCTTTAGCGCATTCCAAGCCTGATGCCAAGCTAAATGAACCACTCCTCAAAACATTACGCACATCGAACAATTCCTCAAATATTCAGTCAAAATAACACAGCGAATAAAAACAAAAACTAAGATACTAATACCGAAGAGCGCAAGAACCTATTTCAAGGTGTAAGGTGTACTTGGAACCAAGAGATTCGAAAGCAGTCAGCCAATTTCAAGTTGCTAGTTTCCTATTGATTGTAGGTAATAGTGCATTCCGATAGTTTAATTGTTCTTGATTTTAATAAACTTCCAGAGCTTCTCTCAAAAATCAGTAGGAAACTAGTGATTTAAACTAGCTGTTTAAAACCCCTTTGGTCCCTAATACACCTCGCACCATGCAATACATTCTTGCGCTTTTTGGTACTAATATCTTTGTTTTCCTTTGGATTCACTGTGTTTTTTGACAGCAACTGATGTGCTGGTACTTCCTGAGCTAAAAACTGTATACATTTCCTTTATGACTATTTCATAACATTTCCTTCGTGGTTATCTTGAGACCAAGAGGTTCTAACGCAGTCAGCCAACTTTGAATCGCTAGTTTCCTATTGATTTATCAAACTGCACGATGTAAGTTCGGAATTTCTTTGAACAAAGCTTATACCTCGCACCGCCACCGAAGAGCTTCTGAAGGTCATTTTTGATGGCAAGAAGTAAAACGATCGAGGGGAAAATGGCACACTCACTCGGACATGGGCAAGTCAAAACACACCGAGAGGCAAACAGAGGATGATCGCGTCGTAAAGGTGGGCAATTAAAACGATAATTGCACGCGGAAGATGGGCTGTAAATTTTTGGCATAAATGTTTTGCGTCCGTATGGTGGCTACTGGCAATTTACGTGCATTGGAATTGAGTAACGAACAGTGTCAGTTGGGTGAGCTGGAAATGGACCACGGATGAATAAAGTTGGGAATGTGAACACTATTGGGTGGCAGTTGAAAATGCGGTGTGCAGTGCATTGTAATAACTAGAGTGCATGCGATGCAATCGAAAGCGGACGTTAGACATGTCCGCAACGTGGATTTACGTCAACTGTAGAGAATTAAGGCTATAGGGACAGTGCACCAGTTTCTGAAAAAAATATTAGTATATCATACCATGTGTCCATTTTGTAGGAGGAATAAATATTTATCCATATTACTACGATTTGAATCAACAACCATAACATAACATTTGATCTCGAGTCTGTAAAAACTGGAAAATATCTAGCCCCTTTTCATATGTTTCGTGTTACACACAAATCGTTGACAAAAATTCTGTTTAGATCCGCTTCTCTTAAACTATGCCATTGCTGGTCAGAAGTGCTCCTGGCGTTCGACTCCAGGGTTTGATCTCGTTGGGTTATTATCTATTTTGAAATCCAAGATAGCTGACATCGGGGTTAGAATAAGTATGAACAGAAACATCCTACAGTACGGGTATTTTCTGAACTAGGATGTCCATAATTGATATACAATGTCAGTTTGTATTTAAAAATGACAGATCAGTGCTCATCACTGTTGAAGTCTGTAAGTCACAGACGAAATAGGTCAAAGGATAAGCTTTTTCTAATCAAATTTAAAGGAACTTGCGTGTGCTATACAGGGTGCGACAGAAAATAATGCGAAAATTTGTTCTATTTCTTTCAAATTCCATTTTTAACTGATTCAAGCAATAATATCAACATTTTCGAGTGCAGTTATCTTTATAATGTCATTTTATACAAATTTATTTAATGTGTCCTCCATTTCTATTAACAGCCTCCAGCCGACGCCGGAAGCCAGAGCATGCCTCTCGGACGTAGTCCTCCGACATTGACTACCATGTGCTTGTTATGGTTTTCCCACTAGGGTGTAATGTTTTGCAAGCTCGTGCTTCAACATAATCCAGCGGATTAAAATCTGGACTGCTAGGGGGCCACAAATCCTTCGGCCAAAACTTCATGTTATTGTTCAACCATTGTTGGGTTCGATTGGACGTGTGATCCGGCGCTCCATCCTGCTGTAGGACAACGTTTTGGTCCTCGGAGAAGTTGGTCTTCACCCAGGGAAGCACTTGGTCCTTTATAATACCGATACATCATGACACCAGCCGGATGTTTGGTTTGAAATTTGAATTTCACTTTTCCGGAACGTTCTCCATTTTCTGCGGTCAAATGAACCGGTCCGTGCGGCTGTTGGCCACAGCATCGATGCTGAAAAGCTTTTCGTCGGAGAACAGGATTATCATTTTTTCCTTCTTCAACAAGGGAAGCAATCTCTGGGAATGAGTCACTCGTAGTTCCTTGACCCGGTCCGTAATCAAGTGGCGTTTCACTCTGGCAGGTCTTCTTTGATGATTCTCCGCATGGATTGCTCCGAAATATTGGCTTCCTTTGCAAGTTTTCTTATGGAACGCACAGGGTTGCGAGCAATTTTTACACGGACCTATTTGATCACGTTCAGCGTGCGTGCAAAGCGCGGACGTCCACTTCCAGGCTTCCGCTGCTTAGGACCATCCTGAAGGGACTTTTTTTATGCGGTAAACTGTTGCCAAATGGCACCCTACTACCTTGGCAATCTCTTTCGGCTTCTTTTGGGCTAGCCTAATAGGCAAGGCTAACTCGATACTTGTTATTGAGGACAAATGACCAAAAGGCCCAAAAAAAAAAAGATACTTGTTATTTAATGTTAACGGTCGGTTGCTACCCAACACCCCCGCTCAACCGAATAATCCTAGCTTCGCTCGTAGTTTTTCAAAAGGTCCTCTTGGAAAGCTCTTTGTAAAGATGTCAGCAGCTTGTTCGTTACTTGGCACGTAGTGAATCTCGAAGCTTCCATCTTGCAGTTTCTCACGAAGGAAATTGTAGCGTATGTCCACATGCTTCATTCGTTTGTGATTGTGAGGCTCCTCAGCAATACGGATGCGGGATTGGTTATCCTCAAATAGTGGTACCGGATGATCCACTTGAACTCCAAGCTCCTTCAGAAGATTTTTAAGCCAGCTTCACAGAAAGCTTGACTGAGTGAAACGTATTTGGCCTCTGTTGAAGACAGCGCTACAGTATTCTGCTTCCGGGTCATCCACCATAGACTTGGAACATGTTGCCCGATATTGATCGACGATCTTCCGCGTTGTGTCCCCAGTCAGCATCAGCGTAACCAAGTAAGGGCGTTGTTCCATCGCGTCGTCGATATACTATACCGTAGTGCAAGCTGCCCTTCAAATACCGGAGAACTCACTTGAGATGGCTCCAGTGGACATCAGTTGGAGCAGATTTAAATCTGCTGAAGAAGTTGACGGCTGCACTTATAATTTATTTATTTATTTATCACAATAATTCAACTGACAACATATGTCTAAATGAATAAAAAACTTAAATTACTTGGTTACGGCCAGAAGTACGGAAAGAGTCAAGTAGCCGATGACGAAACACGTCAGCAGATATGTTGAAGTCGAACATATTGAAACGCTCGTTGAAACGCTGGCTGATTTCTCGAATTGGTTCATGGAGTGCATAGTTGTTGTTCTGTGGCTCAAGATGCAAAAATACACGTTGACGAAGAGGTCTCTCGGGAGCGTACAAATTTAACTGTAACAACAGTGCCGGACAGTCAATTTCACCCCTGAGCAGCTTCCCAGCAAACAAAGCCTGAGCGGCCTTTCGTCTCACCTCAAGTGGCTCGACATTAAGCAGACGGCAACGCTCTTCATACGGAGGCAGGTTCGTAGGATCACGCCAACTGAGAAAGCGAAGAGCGTATCTTACGAACTTTCGTTGAACTGCTTCGATTCTGGCGATCCATATGGCCTGGAAAGGGCACCATACAATAGCACATGATTCCAGTATGGAACGTACAAGTGAGCAATAAAGTGACCTGAAGCACGAAACTCGTCAGCAATTTTAAAAATAAAGCCCAGTTGACGATTGGCTCTGGACACAATGTCGTTGTAGTGAAATCTGAATGTCATTCCATTATCCAAAATAACACCGAGATCCTTGATGTGTTGAACGCGAGTGAGCGACTGCCCGGAGAGGACATAGTCGAAGATGATTGGTGCGTTTTCCGGTGATATGATATTATGTTGCATTTTTCGATGCTTAAGCCCATCAGATTCCTTGAGCACCAATCGGCGAAAATACACAACATATGCTGCAAGTCGGAACAGTCTGATAGACTTTTTATAGTTTTGTAAATTTTTGAATCATCTGCGTAGAAGAGGCGGGACCCTGGTGGGGATAGCAAGATGGCATCGTTTATGAAGATCGAGAAAGAGCAGTGGACCAAAGGTTGCTGCCTTGCGGAACTCCCGAATTATTTGTGAAAGCTTCCGACTCCGACGTTCCAATCTTAACCCGTACTGAGCGATTCACCAAGTAAGACCTAAACCAATCCACAGCGGCAGATGATATGCCGAGTATGTCCAGCTTAGCAAGCAGAATTTCATGATCCACCGTATCAAACGCAGCCTTCAGATCCATATACGCAGCATCAACCTGCCATCCAGAATCAATACAACGCAGGCAGCTAGAAGTAAACTGAACCAGGTTCGTGGAAACCGATCGTTTCGGATAAAAGCCGTGTTGATCAGAATCGATGTAGTTTTTACAGCGACTCAAACAAGGGAACCATTTATAATAATTTCAAATACCTTTGAACATGCGCACAGTGAGATGATACCACGGTAATTGACAATGTCCCGTTTATCTCCTTTTTTGTAGATCGGAAATATATACGAGTGTTTCCAGCGTGTGGGAAACTCACTTTGCTGCGCCGATAGCTGGAAGATCCTTGCAAGGGGAAGGCAAAGACTGTCTGCACATCGTTTTAAAACTGACGATGGGATGCCGTCAGGGCCAGTGGCAAACGAGAGCTTCAGTTTGTGAATTGCAGTCATCACTATGTCATCAGTAATGCGTGGAAAATCGAAATTGACCACGTCGTGTGGCAACCCCATAGTAGCATCTATCACTTGTGTCCGGCCTTGATGTTAACGCTACTTCACTTTGAAGACCCACTTGCAGTCCACAAGGTTCTTCCCTGTTGGCTTCGGAACGAGCTCCCACGTTTCATTCTTGTGCAGCAATTCCAGCTCGCTGCTAACCGCATCCTTCCAATGACGCCAATCGCTTCGTTTCTTCAGGATTTTCCACGAATACCTCTGCGTTCAGTGCATACGCCATCATCAGTCGTTTCAGTAGAACCTGCGAAACATTCAGCGGTAGTAGATGCTCCAAGACCAGTGATAAAACCAAAGAACTTACCGGGGATTCTGCGCTCCCGTCCGCTTTGCCTCGTGGACACCTCTGCTGGGCAGTTGTCACGTTCTGATTGCGAAGGGAGCGCTCCGGTGGGTTCGTCTTCTTTATCTTCATATTCAGTCACGTACTCTTCATCGGATTCTTCATCAGCGGATTCTTCCTGACGATCATCTTCTGGCGAACGGGCGTCCACTTCTTCTTCTTCTTCTTATGTCTCTAACCTCACCAGCTTCACGGGCTCAACGGATGGCTGACGTTAACAGCGCCTTCTTTCTGGGATTCCAAACACGATAGCCATTCGATGTGTAACCGATCACCACGTTCTTATCGGATTTCGGATCCAGCTTGGTACGCTTCTCCTTCGGAATCCAGGTGTAGGCAACAGAACCAAAAAATCGAAGTTTGTCAATATTTGGCTTCTTATTGTACCACTTCTCAAACGGTGTCTTCTTTTCTTCTAGGGCTGACGTCGGACTTCGATTCAACAAGTATGCAGCAGTAAGCACTGCTTCACCCCACAAGTTCTTCGGGAAACCAGCATCCTCCAAGATTGACCGGGACTTATCCAGAAGAGTCCGGTTCATCCGTTCCGCTACTCCATTCTGCTGCGGACTATATGGAACAGTAGCCTCCATGCGGATTCCTTCAGTGCGGCAGCGTTTTCGAAATGACTTGCTCATATATTCCCCGCCGTTTTCGCACCTGAGTCTAGCAATTTTCGTCCCAAAGAATGCTGTGACCTGCGCCCGATACTGGTCGAATTTTTCCTCTACATCATCCTTCGACTCCAGGAGAAAGACCACCGTAAAGTGGCTGTAGTCGTCAATGAACGTTACGTAATGGCGCTTCCGATTCCACGTTGTTAATGTGAATGGCCCGCACACGTCCGAGTGGACCAATTCCAATGGCCGAGTTGAACGCCTCTCTTTCGTCTCTTCGAATGGCTGCCTAGTTTGCTTACCTGTCAGACATACACCGCAAATGCACTTATCGGGCCAGTCCTGGATAGTCGCAGAAGTGTCCACCAGTACTTCCAGAGGTTTCTCATGTTCGCCTCTCCCAGATGGCCGTATCGGAAACCGTCCTGCTTCGAAGACATGGCACTCGCTTCCACTGATGCAGTCGCATTCCGAAGATAGATGTCCAGCGCATATAATTGGCCCTTCCTCTGACCAACATGCACGACCCGAGTGTCCTTCTCGATGGATACCTTCCTATTGGCAATTTTCACCGTCGATTCGCTGTTCAGACATCACAGCTGACGTCGAAAAAGCACCGTCGCCCGTAGCAGCTACAAACGCCATCTCGTGTTCTATCACCACATTCGCACCGGATTTTTGCTTCCGATTGAACTTTCAAACGGTCTTCTGGTTCCTTTCCCGATCTTTCTCTGGATTTTCGGGGCAATCCACACGCTTGTGCCCGAACCGGCCACAGCCGAAGCACTTGATGCCGAACTTTTTACCGGAAGAGGCTGATTTGCTGGAATCTTCCACCCCGCTTCCTGATAGATTTTGGTGTTCCCGTTTTACCTGCTCATCCAGCAACCGCTTCTTCACGTATTCCAGGGTCAACTGGTCGGGCTGGACCGTCTCCAACGCAGTGATCAAGGCATCGTATGACTTTGGAAGTGCCAGCAACAGCTGACACACAACGTCCTCCTCGTCCATTTTTAGTCCAGCCGCCTCCAGCTCTCGGAGAACCTTCTATCAAACAGCAACAAAATGTTGACCTGCTCACCGTCTCTCAACTTCAGCTCCTGGAATTGCTTCCTCAGGAACAGTTTCCCGGCGATTCCTACCCATTCGAACGCATTCTTCAAACCCTCCCAAACGTCCTTCGCCGTGACTTTATCTTTCACGTACTCCAACTGGCCTTCCGCGATCCGATGGATGAGTAGGTTCTTGCACTTCCGGTCTCTGGCAATTCGTTCCACGAGTAGCTTCGAGTAGCTTTTACAGCAGCAGTGTCCGCCGGTAGATCATTCGCGTACTCTTCATCTTCTATCGCCTTCTCCAGACGGTCCAGCAGTCCAAGTACCGATGGAGCTTCGATGCGGAATTTCCAATTTCCGAAGTTGTTTCCGTTGAACAGCCAAAGCTTTTCTTCGCTCATTTTTAGAGTGGTGGTATCAACAAAGAATTTTCTAGATTTTTCGAACTACTTTCGTTCTCGCAGTTATAACCTAATGAATAGGCAGAGGTTAATGGTAACACGTCTTTATTCAGTAAACGGTTTGAGTGGAAGTGAAGTAAAAACTAGAGCCTAATAGGCAAGGCTAACTCGATACTTGTTATTTAATGTTAACGGTCGGTTGCTACCAAACATGTTTGGATGCAGCACTTGAAGTAAACATAAAAAAACACACTTTTGACAGAAATTAGTCACTAGCTACACGAATTAACCCAGTACTCAAGTTTGAACATTTTCGCATTATTTTCTGCCGCACCCTGTATAGTGATAGTTTGGAAAAGTTTTTAAGTTAATAAATTGTCCTAGTTTTTCCATTTCAATAGTAGTAGAAGTAGCTTGTAAAAGTGTATTTTTGAAAGTGAAGCTAAATTGTTTAGTTATTTACGTGTTTATTTAATCGGGTGAATAGAATTCTGAACTATCAACGCAGGCCCTCAAGCAATGCATCGTGGGATTTTTAGAACTTTTGAAAATAGAAGCAAGATAGAGGTCAGTCCATAGTCAATCACTTATGAAAAACTGATGAGTGGTAAGATAGATGGTGGATGGCAGCAGCTACTAACAAAAGAAAATTTGAAATATTTTTAAAACTCATTATATTATATAAATGGGTAATATTTTACCTAGGGGGGAGACATCTATAGTTTTCGCATTAAATCGTATTATAATACCACTAATTCAAGATCAAAATAATAATCTTGACAATAATGTGATTTAGAGTAAATTCGTTTTGGAGTGTACATGTTAGTTTGACAGATTGTCCGTATTGAGAAAAATAAAAACAAAGCAAACGGAGACCACAGAGACCTGAAATCCGAAAATTCGAGAGTTATTGGCTATGTTACGTATGTATAGGAACGACCTGGTTTACACAGCGGATTTCATACAGCGGAATTAAAAACTCAAACACATAAATACCAAAAATGGAGTGCTCCCAGGAAGTTAGTAGAATAAAAAATTGATGTGGCTTTAACATTGATTAATACTTTTCTATCTTTTTCGCAGAATGTCTACAAGCACTTCTGGTCCAAAGTTCAAGGAGTTGTGGGAGCGGTGCCTACAACCATACAGAGGACCTTAGAGCTGCAGGGATACGACGTATCAAGAAGTCCACACTGCTATGGATGCTCACACGGCCTCGGTACAGGTTGTCAAGTGAAAGATCTAAAAGATTCATTGATCGCGGCCAGACGAAATTCACGAGATCCCTACGTGATGCAGCAAATGAAAAAGTCAACAAAAAAAGAAAACCACGTGAAATCATTCGGCGCGAACATTAGCTAATCTATACCTGTACCTTTTTTTGAAACGATCCTATGTCACTTTGTAAACAAAGAGGGAAAGTAAGATTGAAGTGTTGAATCCTCGAAACCTTTAGTACTTTATACATACTAGGATCACCAACACAAGGAATAACATTTTCCTATCATAATGGTGGCCCTCTTTTGCGTGAAACTGCTAAGGGTTTCAAGAATTTAAAGATTGAATCTTACTTTCCCGCTTTGTTTAGAAAGTGACATAGTACCCTTTCAAAAAAAGGTACATCAATCTGCTTTTGTAAACAATGGCCAGTTTGAAGGAATTGTATTCAACATCCAAGAAATTAGCAGGCAAAGTGTTTGTTTACAAAAGCAGATTGGTCCTAATCAAATGTTGGCACTGCATTGATCACTAGCAATGTTTTGTTCATCTAAATATATATTTGAAAATGTTAGGCAAGCGTAATTAAACAGTAAATTTGCAAAAGAGGAACAACTGAATACATCTTTAAAACGATTTTAATTTAAACACTCTCTTTTAACTACACATATCACGGGTGGCTGCTGCTAACACCATCTGCCGGCAGCAGCCGTCGTCGTTTTGATCTGCATCCGACCAACAAACATTAGCTGATTTAAACCACCATCCTCCTTCCAAATTGACGATTGATTAGATCACAACTATATTTGTAAATTACCACTTCTGACTGCTTATCAGTCAGGCCATTGACAAGCTTTTATCAATAGCAGTGATTGACAGTAGACAGGCTGTCAGCTGTCAAATAGAAGTCTAATAATTTGTTTTGGTTGTTTGTTTTGATGTGAAACACCACAGAAAGCGATCTTTCTGCTTTGTATGACGTGCACAACGAAAATGCGCATCAACAGACAAAACGTAAACGAGCAACAATGGACACAACTTACAATGTTGACATTATTTTGACAGCTGAGCTTGCTTAGATGTTGTCTACGTGAAAAAGTGGTCCTTGTCATAGGCCTGTTATCAGTAGATCTTTATAGTGCAAACAAGCACATTGACTGGATTGTTTGCCAATATTCTTCCTCGTGATGAAACTGTACAATTCACGACGTTGCGTTGAACACTACAGTACCTATTAGTGATTTTGCAATTTTGTTTACGTTACGGGGCATGTGTTTTCATCTCCTTCTAGTTCCACTCGATGATGCTTTCTCTTCAATTTGATGCTTATAGTATTGATCTTAAGCCCTGGCTTGAGCCTGCGTGTAGTAAAATTAATATGAAATATTCACAATATCAGTTAGAACATAAATTGTTTGTCACAGAGAACGAAAACACGCGAGCACTCCAGTGAAATGACACTTGCCACCAATGTCGTTTATACCCAGGTCCGGATCATCTTGCTTATTGGTATTCGTGAGATGTGGAACTGTATAGTGGTGTTTGTGTTTCGTCACAATGTTTACCTTTTTTTTCACGAAACAGCTGATTATGGTGATGTCAAACTATCAGCTCACAGTGTGGAATGTTATGGTAGTTTGACGTCATCACCCACGTGCTCAGCAATGTTTACAATATTTTTGCTTCCAACACAAGTAAACTGCTCGATGTGCCGGACTTAAAGGGCGATACGGTCAAAATTTGGTCAATATCAACTTGACGTATTTCTTTCAATTTTGCATTTAAAAAACCTGAACACCCCTCATTTTGAAGGTGTGTGTGTGTGTAGAATGTTGCTCCTATTTTGATTTTGGAATTCACTCTTCAGTTGTCAAAATGCCGTCCAAGCAAGAAGAGCAGCGTATCAAAATTTTGCTCGCGCATCGCGAAAATCCGAGCTACTCGCACGCAAAGTTGGCAAAATCGCTAAAAATTGCCAAATCAACCGTTACAAATGTAATTAAAGTGTTTGGAGAACGTTTGTCGACAGCCAGGAAGTCTGGATCGGGGGGAAATCGAAAACCGGAAGCCGCTGAGACGACAAAGAGAGTTGCCGGTAGTTTCAAGCGAAACCCTAACCTATCTCTCCGAGATGCCGCAAATAAGCTGGGTGTATCGTCTACAACCGTGCATCGAGCCAAAAAACGAGCTGGACTATCGACTTACAAGAAGGTAGTGACTCCAAATCACGATGATAAACAAAATACGACGACCAAAGCGGGATCCCGGAGGCTGTACACGACGATGCTGACGAAGTTTGACTGCGTGGTAATGGACGACGAAACCTACGTCAAAGCCGACTACAAGCAGCTTCCGGGACAGGAGTTTTATACGGAAAAAGGAAGGGGAAAGGTAGCAGATATTTTCAAGCACACGAAACTGTCAAAGTTCGCAAAGAAATATCGGGTTTGGCAAGCCATCTGTACCTGTGGCTTGAAAAGCAGCATTTTCATAGCTTCCGGGACTGTCAACCAAGAAATTTACGTGAAAGAGTGTTTGAATAAACGTCTGCTGCCTTTCCTGAAGAAACACGGTTGTTTCGTACTGTTTTGGCTGGATTTGGCATCTTGCCATTACGGTAAAAAGGCCATGGAGTGGTACGCCGCCAACAACGTGCAGGTGGTTCCCAAGGACAAGAACCCTCCCAACACGCCAGAGCTCCGCCCAATTGAGAAATACTGGGCTATTGTCAAGCGGAACCTAAAGAAGACCAAAAAAAACTGCTAAGGACGAGCAGCAGTTCAAGGCAAACTGGCTTTCTGCGGCGAAGAAGGTGGACAAGGTGGCTGTACAAAATCTGATGGCAGGGGTCAAGCGTAAGGCCCGGCAATTCGGATTTGGAAAAGCGGAAGCCTAACTGAATATTTTTCCTGAATTTTATACTAATTGAACTTGAAAAAGAAATTTAATTGGATTTTTTAAATAAACGATTTCACCGATTTACACGCGTTTTCCCTTGACCAAATTTTGACCGTATAACCCTTTAAGCTGAACGACATTGACTTGCCCCCAGGTGACGACTATAGACACTCAAGTAATAGACCGGACAACGTGGCGCCATGTTGTATCCAAAACGAACATTTCCTCGCATTTCCCATACGATTTGACAGTTGTTTTGGATACATCAACTGTGCCAGACTCACGTTGTCCGGTCTATTACTTGAGTGTCTTTAGTGACGACTCCACCGTACGTCATCAAAATTTAAAAAAAGCAAACCATGCGCGATAACTATACACTGTTAATAAAATTATAGCATTGTATTGACAGTTTATGATATCATAATACCGTATAATGAAATTATAGTTTTATTATTTTCAATCATAATCATAGTATTGGCATTAAAATTAATGCAAGATTAAGTTGTCTCCCCCCTAGTATTTTACCCATTTTCGTATTTTTTATTCACCCATTTTTTGACAACTGTATACCGGTTTGAAAAATGGATGAAAATTTACTCATTAATGGGTGTTCGATTTCTACCGTGATAGTGACAGTTCCGGAGCAATTTGCGATTAGGGCGAACATTCAGAATGTAAACAAAAACTCGTAACCTCTCAACTTTGCAAGTCGATACCGTCCTTTAAAAAGTAGAGAGGTTACGGAATTGTGTTCATTATTAAGCCTAGTATGCAGCTGACAAGTAAAGACCTGAAGTAATTTTCGCTATTTCTACCGAAGTAATTTTGACAACTTCTCAAGTATGGATGGAATGTCAGTTTTCCTTGCGAAATAATCGAACGGAATATTATTCCGTATGGAAAAGTGACAGCCCCATTTAGATTACATGAGCAGGCGTTACTAACGTTACGAAGTTTTCCTTCATTTTCAGCTGCATACAAAGTAAGTAATTCCGACAGTAAAAGCATTACTTTACCATTTCTTGTCCTATCCTAATGCACATTACTTTTGAGCCGCATACTAGCCTTTACCAAGCGGAATTTTGACAATTGATCTTTATGGAACTTGAGGCTAGTATGCAGCTCAAAAGTAATGTGCATTAGTTTAGAACAAGCAATGGTCAAAAAACGATTTTACTGTCGGAATTTCTTATTTTGTATGCAGCTGAAAAAAAGAGCAAACTTCGTAACTTTAGTAACGGCTGCCTATGGAAGTTCAATGGGGCTGTCACTTTTGCTTGCGTTAATAGTATTCCGTTTGAAGGAAAACTGACATTTATAAACAAAATTGTCAAAAGGTCGAAAATAACAAATGTAAACAATGACGTAAAACGTAAATTTCCTGGAAATTCCAGCTTGCTAACAACTACATCTACTACCGACGGGAAGGTAATAAGTTCCTGTATCTGTTTCTGGAGCTATTTGGTTCGTAGGAGCAAGCAGATCACAGAAAAATACGCTAGAAGTCATTGTTTACAAATGTTACTTTCGACTTTTGACTATTTTGTCTAGAAGTGTTAGTTTAAATTTTCCTAGTTTTTTAGCTACAATCCCCAAGTAACAATTTCAGTTCTATTCCAGCCGTACTCCCGGCTATGTTAATGAAACTACATTCAAAACTGTTTTGTCCACGAACGCCTCTTCTATGCATCTTTAAAGCCGAAATGTCTACAAAGTGGCCCACTCTATAGACGGTTGTGAAAACAAATTAATAAAACCTTTCCAAGACCATAAAGATTCTGAAAATGTTCTAGTGAAAGATGTTATGTCCACTTGAGAACCATCATAAAACCTATTGGCCGCCATCAAAACCAGTATAGGAACGAATGGCCACAGCTGTCACACTTCACGGCGATATTGTGGTTGTTTTTTCTGCTTTGTTCGATTCTATGCTCTTCTGTTTCATTCAACAGTAAATAATGGCTAAGTAAAAAGCTCAAGTGTTGCGGGAAATTATGTTTGATAGCAAAATATATGAAACAAATTGAGTTTTTTTTATAGCGTATCATGCTCCAAATCATATGCGCATTTAATTTTATGGTGAATATTGGCACGATAAGAGCTGAAAATTAATGCAAGTTTACAACAACAAAAACAAAATTGAAAGAAATATATTCGATAAATTAATCAAGAAACTTCTGAAAATTGATGGAATTCAATAAGATTATCTGAACGAATACCGAAATTTGTCTCAGATCTACAGATCAATTGTATTACATTTAAAATTTGGTGTATTTATTTTTCCACATATCAATTATTTCATATATTTCAATATGGCAGCATAATTAATCATCAATTAAAAGAGAGATTTGAGCAATAAAAAATGAAAAAAGTGCCATTAAATTATTAAGGCCTATGCCAACAAATAATGTGTGATCAGCATTAAAAATTAGGAATGAGCAACAAAGATGAGAAAGATCTTCGGATAATCTATTGTGACCAGTAAATCTGTCACATAAAGCAACAGCTATTAGTTATGTGCAATTAAATATGCAGTATTTCCGCCAAATTATGTAATTTGAGCACTAAACTATCGCATATGTCTTTTAATTTTGTTGGATTTTCCATAAAAACAATAAATGAGCAATGGATATTTATTTATCCATTTGCTCATTTCTACTGTTTTTATGGGGAAAATCAACAAAATAAAAGACATATGCGAATAGTTTAGTGCTCAAATTACATAGTTGGCGGAAATACTGCATATTTAATTGCACATATACTAATAGCTGCTGTTATTGATAGTTTATCTCTTGATTACCGAATCTTTTATCTTTATGCTGTCCGATAATCTGATCGACATAGTTCACACTTATATTAGTGGCACTTTTTTCATTTTTTGGTGCTTTTTCTGAATTACTAAGTGCAGGTAAATATTTTAGTCATTTCAATATGGCGATTGCAAGAAATCACAGTTTTGCAAAAAAGCCAAGTTATCTTCGCAATGGCTACTATAAAATTATCTGGTCGCTTGGTAGCTTTCCTCAATGCCAATTAGCCGTTTAATGCATTTACTGGAGGCCAAATGGTTTTAAATTGCTTTTTCAACTAACCAAAATAAGATAATATGAATGAGTCCTAAAACGGCATTTCAAAACAGCATTTTATGAGTTTACCTTAAAACCTTTGATAGGAGTTAAAGGGATTTTAGAAGTCAAGGTTTTAAGATCGTTAGAAAGAAGCTGTGTAGGTTCTTATAAACCTGACTAAAATTTGAAACCAATTGGCATCTCTTGCTGCCATAATAAAACCGAATTGATTTCTACTGGCTTTCATAAAACTTTAGTAAAACTTAATAAAGCTGGATGGTTTTGGCAATGTTACTTGGGATCGTTTATTGTTCGCACGTAAGTGTTGTTGTTTATTTTATGTGTTTATTAAATGGGGTATGTCATCTATTTTCTGAACTTTCAACACTTACCTGCAGCTACGCATAACGACAACAAGAATTGTCCTACAGCTGTGAACATGCCGTGACCTATTGCTATTGAAACTAACGATCACAGCATGACACCACGCGAGCTGTTGGTGGAACTGCTTACTAAGATCGCGATCGACAAAACTACATACATGAATTCATCTACATGCCAACGGTAGTAGCTCCCCGCGAGAGTTTACCATACTCCCGAACTACTACTTTACCTACGATTGATTGCTAGTGCGATAAAAGGCAGAGTATAGAGAGCGCTGAAGGATTCTCGCTCAGCATTCTCGATGTGAATGAAGCGTACAACTCCACCACCACCCGAACCCAACCTTGCCGCCCAACCAAACGTGCCATCGAGCCACGCGGGTGCAAAACATATGTTCACAAATCGGCCCACTAGCGCATGATTTGGCCACTGCACCCGCGCCGAAATGGGACCATTTTGACCCGATTGGTGTAATTCGACTAAAATGCTCGAATTTGGACTGCATCGGGCGTAACTTCGGACGGTAAACCACCGCTTCTGCGTGGCCCATCGTCGATCACCATCGACATCACCAATCATCATCACATCAGACATACAACCGAATCTCATCGATTGTGTGTTATAGGCATTTCAGTCGAACAAGCGGCTGAGTGTGACCGCGATCGTTGGGCGGGCAACAACAGTACATTTAATAGTATAATCAAATATCAATGAAGGCTGAGACCGAGGTAGGCGATCTTCCCAACAAGCGGAAAAATCGATCTGATTTTTTCTCCATATTACGCTGGCAGACCTTGCAACATTTGATTAAATTATACCAATAATGAAATAACTGCGGGGGCAAGGCGGGTGAAGATGATGTTTTGCATTTCGCGTTTTCACGCAGTCATCATGCACAGTTCAGTGATGGATGTGTGTGGTTTGTTAGTGTCGATTACCGCGTGCAAATGGGGCGAATCAGCTGAAAACCACAAGCTTCGAACTGTCCACAACGAACGGCGGCGATGGCGACGACATCGACGACGGTGGCTGTCAGTCAGAGCGTCGTGAGCCATTGGATAATGCACCCAGAAATGTGGAAAGATTGCATAACTCCGGCTCCCTTTGTTGAGTCGATTTGATATGCCGCGATGTGAAATGTTGCCTGAATTAAGGTTACTTGGGGAAATTTTACGCGAATGTAGATCATGTCGAATCGAATTCTATATCTCGGTAGCAACCATCATATTGTTTGAGTTTTGTTTTCATCCTCCACTGAAAAAGAACTCAAATTGATCTATCTTTGGTGAGATCTTGCCCTTTTTACGAAATTGAATGTATGAT
>JASCZW010011577.1:0-58161 GCA_034211315.2 Aedes japonicus
ACAATAAACAAACTGTGTGAGTATTTCACGTTGGATGACGGAATAGAGAAAAGAAACTGATCAAGTGAGTTTTTGGACGACGAGTCTAAAGCTGTCAAAAAGAAGACTGAAACAGCAAATAGGACCCAGCTCAAGGTGGAGAGAGACGCCCTACTGGATGATTCAGGGATGGAGGAGCGTAGTCCGGCCGTTATCAAATTTATCTCTAGACATCACCCATTGTCCATTTAAGTTCCATTAATATAACCCAATCTTGAGGAAAGAATTGATTTCATTTTAAAAAGAGCTAGCAATCACCACACAATGTTATTCCATCGCTCTCAACTGTTTATTCGTAACTATTCTTATCAGGATCAGCTTTCAAACCTGATATGTAAAACACTTACTTCGTAAATCAATGCTTCAAGGACGTTGATTTCAATCAGACATTAATCTCCATTATTCCGTAACTTATTGTTCAAACTGAAATCCTCACCCACACACTCACATAACGCAAGCATGCAATTAACGCAAATTACAGATCCACAATTTATTGTGAGTCGTCATCGTCTTGCAGCATCACATTTTAATCGAGACTATTTCTATTCAAGGGCATCGTCACCGCAAGGTTTTTAATTACTATCTGACGTATTTAGCAGTTTTTATTTAATACCTCGTAACGCTCCGTACCAAGTTGTACAATACCAGTAAAAAGCTCTGCCTCCACCAGCTTGGATGGCTTTTTGCTTGCTAACGGCTTTTATCACACCAACCGTGTGGCGCTTAGGTTTTTATTCGAATTGTTTTCACAGATTGACCAAACTCAACTCTGACCGGTCCAACTCGTTCGGTCAGCCGACACTGGAATTCAGTTACAATCAACCCATAGACATGACGATAACTACCGTGGCGAAAGGGTATTAATTTGGATCTTCTGTTTTTCTCGATTGTTTTCAGCCGAATTCTCAGGTGCTCAATGATGGATCGTTCAAATTGGCCGCCAAGACGAGTTTTTCCTGCACCGGCCGAGCGGCTGGATACTACGCGGACGTTGAAACCGGCTGCCAGGTGGGATATTTGAATGTTTTTGATTGATTTCGAAGCGGATGATAATAAGATTGTTCTTCACGGTAGATTTACCACATGTGTGACGGATTGGGACGCCAGTTCAGCTATTCTTGTCCCAACACGACGCTTTTTCAACAGAGAATGCTAATCTGTGACCACTGGTACATGGTCAACTGTTCCAAGGCGGAAAGCAACTACGCTGCGAATTTGCTCATTGGTGACATCTCAATATGACGTTTTGCTTTAGCTTGTTCACGAAGAGCTAAATTTGATATTTTATTTTTAGGCCAGAGAGACAAACCCTTCGTAGCGGAGGATGAGAACGAAGTCCGGACCCCTCGACCGGATCTGCTGGATCGACCTTATTCAGCAGGATTTCACATGGACTCGTTGAAGTATAACTTCTTCAAGGTCTGTTAAAATCGATGGTCTTCAAGATGCACTGGGCTTTATTCGAATTTTTATTTTTCAGACTAACACTCCTGCACCACAGAATGCCATTTCAGCTAAGGGCAAGAATCCAGTGAAAACTCAAACCATCAAACCTAGGCCGACGACGAGTGAAATATTCGAAGAAAGTGCCAGCAATCACGGTTTGCCAATCCACTGGGGCACCCGGTATGCCAAGGAAGATGACGACAAGGAACAAAAGGATGTCAAGCAGGATCTGGACACCCCGTTAAGTACTGCCATACCGTTGAGCACCGAAGAAGATCTATTGCAAAGCAGCAAGACCAATGGAAGGCGTGATGTCAACACGGACGAACGAAAGGATGAGAGTAGAAATAACGTGCGGGTTGTTGCTAACGAAAACCGAACCTACAAAGTTACGGAATCAACCACCATCAACAATCAGGTCACCGTCAAACCTCCATCAATCCGGTACGAACCTCCCTTTACCCCAGAAGAGGAACTCAAACGAGACCCCAACAGCAAGGAGTCCCTGGGAGCAGGATTTAAGCCATTCGAATCCATCTTGAATTTCAACAAGAAAGGCAACCGAAAAGGACTACGATTTCTCAAATTTCTTCGGACGAAATGAAAGCATTAGAAATACACCTCCAACGAATACACCGAGAGTAACCGCCGCCACTACAACCACCACTTCCAGGACCTTCCTTCGAGTACCGCCAGATATTCCAGTAGCTCATCGGTGACTCCATCCCGACCACCGACCAGATTTACAACAACTCCCCGTCAACCCGGATTCGTAACTTCTCCAAGCACAACGATAAAACCAATCTCCATTTTAATATCAGATCTTCAGCCACCTCAACTTAACCCAGCTCCAGTTTACCCCAAGAACCGGTGCTACCTCCCGGCCGGTATTAACAACCAGCACAACCGCAAGGACTTCTCCGCCTATAACATCAACCACAACCACAACAACAACTCAAAACCACCGTCCTTCTCAGACCCAAGGCTTTCGAATCGTCCTCCTACCACGATTCAGTTCAATGCACCCGCAGCAACAGCTGGTTTATTCGAAAACCGTTTTGCTTTCCAACGACCTGCAGTGGTGTCCAGCGTACCGGTACCATCTCCAGATATTCTTCCGCCATTCCAAAATGTCGCTGATTTCGACAAAATCAAAAACCGTTTCGTCAGCCAACCGGTATTCACACGTCAACCCATAAGCAACGAGCCATCAGCTGGACCAATCAAATCCGGAATCGACAAACTCACAAACGTACCCCAGATCCAAGTACGCAACGACAACCTCCCCTGTCCATTCAGCGTTCCAACCCCTGCCAACGATCTGCTCCCCCGAAGAAGGAATACGTATTCTATGACGACGCTACCACCAAAGGCCCACCAATCTACTATCAATGGAAATGGTCCATCCCGTCCTTTGGCCTTGAACCCCCGTTGGATGTTCCACTGACCGACGAAGAAAAGCTTCTTACTCAACTGAATCCAGCATCCCACGATTCACCCGACACGAACCGGGAACACAATCAGACAGCTCGTTCCATTTCATCTGAAACGGGCAATCCAGGCGAGAACCCTTTGGCTGGCAACACCATTCCGGAAGTCGTTAAGCCCAAGATCCAAGTACCGACGCACAACTATCTAGAGCTACGCAAGCAACTTGCTATCCCGGATTTCACCTTCCCTCTGGAGAGTGCCGGCACTGCCCAAAGCACGTACGAACACGAAGGAGCCGTCAACTCTTTCCAGATCAAAATCCCAGCCTACGCCCGGAGTGATGACGACAGCACGGCTTGGTACGGAGAAAACGCCAAGTGTCCCGAATGCCATCCATCTTTTGTAAGGCCTGGAACTTGCGAACCTTGTGTCAAAATTCGAAGATAAAAAAAAACTTCCAGAGATCTGCCGTAACACTTAATTCCTTGTTTCCCCTTTCTTATTAGGATTGTTGTTGGTAAGCTAGCTAAGAAAAACGAAATATCCCATGACCTAATTCCTAGTCCCTTGGTCCTAGTTAATCCCCTTCTCCAGAGCTGATGCATTCAAGTATTTTAGGTAGATAAGATTCGACGCACTAATCCACGCCCTACATCGGGAACACGAGAAGATCATTCCGCAGATCATGGTCTCTTTCAACACTCGCTAATTTATTATTAACTCAACCTGCATCGGGAGCAACTCCCAAGTCTTCATCCGTGCTCATTAAATAGCACCATCACGTAACTAGACTCCTTAAAAAATCGACAGTTGAAATCTTCACAACTCAACAACAGCTTGAAAGGGGAGAGATCATGACTATCTCCGGAATGATCTATCCAGAGATTACGATGAATTGTACATACACCGCCGCCAAGAAAACGAATTGAAGGAAAATAAATGTGTGTTGATAATTTTAATTGCCAAATTGTTGTTATTTTTGCTGACTAAAGATGATAGAAGAAAATCCCTGGAACCCAGCGCACCAGTTCACGGATGGAAGTCTCCGGAGTGCAGTAGATAGCTAGTCGATGATGATTTTCGAGGTTAATGTCTTCAATCAGCGCAGTTCTTCGCCGTCCTGAATAGCAAACCGAGCGTTCTTCCCCATCAACGTAGATCTGGGAAATCAGGGAAATAATAATGAGAAACTTCGGTGGGATATCCTAAGAGTAACTAACCTTAAAACCATTGATTTGCTTGAGAAACTGCGGAGCAACTTCCCAGTGGATCATCAACTGGTTAGGACCAACCGGATGGCACGAATAGATTTCCGCTGGACAAATGAACTGCATCCCGATTTCATCAGCAAACGAGCACTGGTAGCTCAACGCCAGGTCACAGAGTTCTCCCTGCTTGATTTCTTTCTGCCTTGAACTGATATTTCATCCAAGTCATGGCAGAGCTTCCTCGAAAGTTTATGCTGCTTTTTGCTGTCGATCCTCGACAAATGAATGAAGCATCCGTTGGTCGATGGCTCTGTTCGGCTTCACTCCAGGATTCCTGGGGACTTGTCTGAACGAAGCTAGATAGTCTTTGTTGTTGTTGTTGTGAGATCGTAGAACTTCGGAGCGTTTCGGAGGAATCTTTTGACGTGAGTATTCCACTGGCTCGTTGTTCGTTAGATGTGCCGGTAGAGCCAATAGTTGGCTTGGTCTGCTCACTCTCTATTGGTTGAATATCCAAATTCTCTGTTGAAGATACTTTTTCAAGTGGCTCTGCAATACGCGATATTGGATAAGGATCAACAGTTGATTCTCGATGTTCATCCAAGTGAGACTGGTTCATCATAGAATCACTCGACCTTGTGTGTGGTAACTCTTCTTCCAAACTAGGTCTATTGAGCATAACTCCGGTTTCTACAGTTTCTGAAGGATCAACTATCAAACTTCGTCGCGTTTGTTGATTTACTGTTTGTTCCGAACTTGTTAACAATTGCTCCTCAATATTCTTCTTGGCTGATTCTTTGAAGCTCAGCGTTCGTGTATCTCGCCTGATATCAGATCCAGGGCTTAAATCCAATTGCGGTTGTTCGTCCACTGGTTTGTTGGATGTTTCAACGTCCACCGAAATTTTAGGTGATAATTCATTTTCTGAATCCTGAATTGGACCAACCGTTGACCTGAGTGAAGAACTTATTAAAGATTTTCCAGCTACATCTGAAGTTTTATCTACACACTCAGATTTGTCAGGGCTTTCCGTTGCCGAGGGA
Source organism: Aedes japonicus (assembly GCA_034211315.2). Classification (NCBI taxonomy): domain Eukaryota; kingdom Metazoa; phylum Arthropoda; class Insecta; order Diptera; family Culicidae; genus Aedes; species Aedes japonicus. The sequence goes on from JASCZW010011577.1 coordinate 5,168, forward strand.
ACTTCTTCGTGAACATCCGATACTTCCGAGGACTTGCTTTCATCCGTATCTGAAATAATGTTCACCGTTACCGAGAGACAACTTTCGATTTCTTCAAGGGTAGGTGCAGACGGTTCCACAATCATCAGGGAGGAGTTGGTTTGACTTGACTCAGAGTTAACTGACTGGAATTTTTTTACCAAGCCAACGCATGGTTGTTCCATTGGCTTAACATTTGAACGAAGTATATCACAGAGATCCTTCAGCTGTTGTTTCATCTCTTTAGTTCATTTTCGATGCCATCAAGTCGTGTTGTTTCGCTCTGAAATTGAAAACATGATAATTCTCTAATCAAATGATGTATCAGCTGGCTAATTTGATTCTAAACATTTTTGATCGGATTCTATTACACGATGAAGTTCTTTAATGTGATGACTAATAAAATTTCCATTTTTCAAAATCTATCTTCTACATATATAAAAATGGATTTCTGTCTGTCTGTCTGTCTGTCTGAACCTAATAGACTCGAAAACTACTGAATCGATCGGCGTGAAATTTTGTATGAGGGGATTTTTGGGGCCGGAGAAGGTTCTTATGATAGCTGAAGACCCCTTCCTACTCTGGAGAGGGGCGCTCCCATACAAATGAAACACTAGTTTTTACATAACTCGAGAACTAATAAAGCAAAACAAACCAAATTTAGCATGTGTGAGTTTTTGTAGGCAAGAAAGGTTTCTATGGCAGCTTGAAAACCCTCCCGGTCCTAAACGGGGGGGCTTCCATACAAATAAAACACAATATTTTGCATAACTCGGGAACTAATCAAGCAAATGGAACCAAATTTAGTATGTGGTGATTTTTGAAGACAGAAAATGGTTCTATGTTGATTTGAGACCCCTTCTCTTTCTCACAGGGGGGGATCCCATACAAATGAAACGCAAATACTTGCATAATTCAAGAACTAGCCGGCGTCGGTGGTGCAGTGGTAAGCATGTCTGCTACGTGGCACCCCAGTGGGTCTGGGTTCAATCCCAGTCGACGTCGGTGGTTTTTCTGGGGCGAAAAAAATCTTGGTCACGTCTTCCTTCGGAAGGGAAGTAAAGCCGATGGTCCCGGCTCATAGTCATAAGTCGTTAGGTATGGTCCAGGTGGTGGAGTCGTCTACCTTGCGTCGGTGATTGTCACCATGTGAGGAAATAGGCCGACGGAAAAAAAATGACTCGAGAACTAATCAGGGAAATCGAACCAAATTTGGCATGTGGAAGTTTTTGAAGGAGAGAAATGTTTCTATGGTTGGATTAAGACGCCTCTGCCCTCTGAAGGGGGGAGGGCGGTGGGTTCCCATAGAAAGAAAATCTATTTTTTGCATAACTCGAGAACTAATTAAGTAAATGGAACCAAATTTGTCAGATGAAGGTTTTCGAAGGAGAGAAATGTTTCTACGATGGTTTGAGACCCCTCCACCTTCTGGAAGTGTGGAGGGTGAGGGGGGATCTCTCATATAAATGAAAAACAAATTTCAGCATAAGTCGAGAATTAACCCAGCAAATGGATCAAAATTTGGCATATGGAGGTTTTTGAAGGAGAGAAATGTTTCTATGGTGATTTGAGACTCTTACGAGTTCTGGAGGAGAAGGGCGGAGAGGGAGATGAAACACAAGATTCTGCATAACTCGAGAACTAATAAAGCAAATGGAATCAAATTTGGCATGTGGATTTTTTTGAAGGAGAGACATATTTCTATGGTGGTTTGAGACCCCTCTGCCCTCTGAAAGAAGAGGGGGAATACTCGCATACAAATGAAACACAAATTTCTGCATAACTCGAGAACTATTCAAGTAAACGAAATCACATTTGGCATGTGGGGGTTATTGGACGCAGGATTTTTATATGTATTAAAATGACTTTCTGTCTGACTATCTGTCTGACCTGTCGGAGTGAAAATATGTATGCAGGGATTTTTGGGGCTGGTGAAGGTTCTTATGTTTGTTTGAGACCGCTTCCTCCTTCTGGAAAGGGGGAGGGCTCCCATATACAAATGAAACACAAATTTCTGCTTAACTTGAGAACTAATCAAGCAAATGGAACCAAAATTGGTATGCGGGGCTTTTTGAATGCAAGAAATGTTTCTATGGTGATTTCAAACACAAATTTCAACCAAACCTGAGAATTATCCAGGTAACTAAGCCACAAACTGTGTATTGTCTGGGTAAGAAGAAAGTTCTGATAGAAGTTCGAACCCCTTCTTAGTCAAAAATAAATCATTTAAAAAATAAAAGCGTCAGTTCTTTGTAGTGTTCATTCATTTAGTTGCAGGCGTAGCAACGCTCGCACCGGGATCAGCTAGTGCTTAATAAAAATTCCATTTTTCAAAATCTATCTACATTTTTATATGAATTCCTGTCTGTTTGTCTGTCTGTCTGTCTAAACCTCATAGACTCGGAGACTACTGAACCGATCGGCGTGAAAATTTAAATGTAGGGATTTATGGAGCCGGAGAAGGTTTTTATGATAGTAAGAGACCCCTCCCATCTCTGTGAAGGGGGCTCCCATACAAATGAAACACAAATTGCTGCATAACTTGATAACTAATCAAGCTAATGGCAACAAAATTTGGCATGTAGGGGGATTTGAAGCCAATGATTTTAAGGTGGTTTGAAACTCCTCCCCTCTTTGGAAGAGGAGGGCGCTCCTATACAAACGAAACACAAATTTCAACCGAACATGAGAATTATCCAGGTAACTAAAACACGGAACGTGTATTTCTCGGCTAAGAATCATGTTTCGAAAGTATTTTGAACCCTTGCTTAGTCAATAAAAAAAACTGATTTCAAAAAACAACCATTAACATGCCAGTGCTAAAGGTTGTACGGAATCAAGTTGCACCACTTTTAAATGGCTGTAACTTTTAACCCATTGGGTATTTTCTATTGAAATTTCGGGTGGAATTAGTTCAATGTGTATTGTGTATGTTTCACTACACTCAAAAAATCGACACGTTACATCCACGTGAAACGCACATAATGTTCGTTCACCGCCAAAATCAGTAATAAACACGTGGAATTCACGTAAGAGCTACACGGAAACAAATCCGTTTCTGATTGCATGAACAAAAAATCATGATACGAACTCTCTTCTTATTTTATGAATTCATGACTCTTATTCGTGGTTTCATGATTGAAATGATAGGTGCGAGTTATGAACTCAGGAAGTCTTGTTTTGCCTCTAATCTTAGATTGTGTACTCAGCTTCATTAGTCAAGAGTCTTTTCAAGATTAACTATAGCGTAGTCAGTACATCCACCGAGTACCAACACAGCACTCTTCATCAACACTAGGTTCGAATCCTGAAGGTGGATTTATTTTTTTGTTTTAATTCAGAGTCGATAAAGTAGATTTGGTAGATTCATGGATAAAGTTTTCAGTACCAGGAATTCAGCTCATGGTTTTGACCCGATTTATTCATGATTTTATTGCGGCGGGAAAATAGTTCATGATATCATGAATTTTGTTCATGGTGTATATTCATAACACGAAAACACAACATATTCAGGAAATCATGACCTGTTTTTCTCGTTTAGAAGAACACATTATTTCCCGTGTACGTGAATTCCACGTAAGTTCACATTCTACGTGAAAATCACATAAATGTTACGTGATTTTTCACGTAAAATTCACTGGCAAGTAATGTTTACCTGATTTTACTGAAGAAAATCTGGTTACGTGTTCAGGTGAAAGTTACGTGAAATTTCACGTGAAAACAATGTGTCGATTTTTTTAAGTGTAGCAGATGTGCAATCGTCGCGAAGATGGAGTCGCAAGAACAGCAGCGGCGCAAAGAAATTTTGCGCACGTACCTCGAAAATCCGGATCTTTCTCATCGTGCCATCGGCAGGAAGCTGGGAATGGTACATGCTACGGTGTCTCATGTTTTAAATCGGTACCACGAACGTTTGACCATCAATCGGAAAGAAAAAAAGTGGCAAAAATGGATTTCCGTATAGTGTTATGGATCATAAGCGGTAGTTCAAGCTCTCATGAGGAATCCCAACAGTTCAGTTCGCGATATGACGAAAAAACTGAATGATTGAACAATTGGTCAAAAGAGCAAGCTATCTAACATGAGGATGCCCCAATGGGCGGGGAGAAGAGCCCGCCCTCTATTCACAAACTGTTAGCAATGGGGAGTTGGCATTTCCACTCTCCCCATCCAGAGTGCTTCAATTGGGTGCCCTGATGGTCCCTCCCATTCGCATGAAATATTTATATAATATTGTATATATTTATGTAAATGAAAAAGACTGCAATCACTCGGTATCTATTATTTATGATCTCTTTCGGTGGATCCTGAAATATAAGAAATGTTATAAAGTCTTAATGTGGAGAGTTCTGTGTTTTCGCGCTTAAGCACGTTTTCGTTCGTTTTCAGCGATAGCAGCAATTTCCCAAAATCTTGATTTATGGTATCCTAAAAAGTTTGTTAAATTTTACATCAATTACGTTTATACATTTTAATTTACTGTTGCCATGTTAACTATTTGCTGCTTGGTGTTGATTTCTATTACAGCAATACGCTTTTATTTTTGCTGGCCTAATAATTATTGCTCTTCTATGAAGTAAAATCAATAAAGCAATATCATCAAATATAATGATATTGTGAGTTATGATACGGTACTGACAAAAATTGAACTGTAACATCAGACACAATCCGAATTGCAAACAGCTCAAATTTGGAAAAGATCCATTTGCAAACCGGAATTGAAAAATACATTGGGTAATAAGTGCTAAAACCTACCATAGATTCCGTTGCAGCTTCTATTATTCCAGGCACTAGATACTTCTAAATCATAATGATAATTGGACGTATAAGACATAATAATTAAAAGTATATATAACCTATTTGGTGAAATTATAAAAAAAATATGTTAAAATATAAATCCTGAAAACACCAGTAATGATCAAAATGATAATGATGATGATAAAGAAGATTGATAATGGTTATGAATAAACAATGTGCTGTATGATAATATATGTCGTCAAGGGATATTATAATATGAACTGAAAATTACATCTGTGCCGACTGCTGTTTTTTTGCAATTGTAGACAAACTTCCGCATGAGCCAGACAATTTAGACAATGAGAATTACATGATTAAATTCATTACATGAGAAAAAAATGCAATTTAAATTTTTAATTATTGTATAATACCTGATGACCTGGTAGACCTGAAAGATATGATAATGGAAAATTATGATATGATGTACCGGTCGCACCCCCTCACTTCGCTATTGTCGGATTGACAACATTGCCCAGGCTACGCCAACCAGCGTCTCCATGTTTCAGCTGGCAGTCTTTTGTGATCATATGACTCGTGGAGGCGTGAGGTAGGAACTTGTGAGGAACAGAGGTCGGTTGCACCCTCCTGTCAAGTTGTCAACTCACCATTTGAACCCCAACAGTTCAGTTCGCGATATGACGAAGAAACTGAATCTAACCAAAAATTTTGTAAAAGATGCGAAAAAACGTGAAAGATCACACACGTACAAAGTCCAAAAATCACCTGAGGCCTGTACTCGAGAAAAAGGCACCATTTTTATCCGTGTGTAAGTTTTTTGTTCGAGAATAAAAATTGATGAAAATCTGGGTATAACTAGTTCAGCGGTTGAGATGTCATCAAAACAAGAAGAAAACCGCCGGAGAATTTCGCTCGCCGTCATGGAAAATCCGACTGTGACCATGAGAATGATCGGCTGACAACTGTGAATTACTCATACAACTGTGTCTCGGGTGGTAAAATCGTAAAGGAGTCCCAGACGACCGAGTGGCGGGCTGGAAGTGGAAGAAAATCGAAAACAGCTTTCCCTGTGAAGGCCCGGATGGTGTTGGATTATTTCAAGTTTAATCCGAATCTTTCGATTCACGACGCGCGCGGCTCTGAAGTCAATGTGTTCCGCCTGGTTCGTTCAGCAAACCATGAAACGAGCTGGGCTTCGTGTCTTCAAGGTCCGCAAGGCACCGAACCGGCGTGATCAATAAAACACAACGGCCAAATCCCGCGCAAGGAAGCTGTATCGAGAGTGGTTAACGAAACCGATGTGTGTGATTATGGATGACGAAACCTACATCAAGACAGATGCAAAGCAAATACCGAGGCTGGGGTTCTACCTTGCCAAATCACGGTTTGGTGTTCCGCAAGACATAAGGAAGAAGAATGTGGACAAATTCACCAAAAAATACTTGCTCTGGCAAGCCATATGCCAATGCGGTAAACTGAGTAAACCGTACATCACAACGGGTACCATCAACAGAGAAATTTATCGCACCGAGTGCCTCCAGAAGCGTCTGTTGCGCTTCCAGCGGTCCCACAGAGGCGAGACATTATTTTGACAGGACCTGCCATTACGCGTGATCGACGTTGAATTGGTACAGAGACAATAACGTTGTTTTTGTACCAATAACCACCAACCCGCCAAATTCTCCAGAGACCAGAGACGTCCGGTGGAAAGATTTTGAGCCAAAATGAAGGCCAAAGTTCGAAAATCGTCCAAGGTGTTTAAGAACGCTGCAGTTGAAGAAAGAATGGATGAAAGTGACCAAAAAGGTCGGCTCCAACATTGCACAAGGGAAAGGTGCGGGCTTTCAGAGACGGAAAGGTAATTGAAAAAAGTAATTATGCCAAAACATGATCCATATGTAATCATTTATTCCCTGAAAGTTTCGAGAAAATCCGACTTAAAATAAATTTTTGGCGAACACTTTTGTCTGGTGCATTATTTTTTCGAGTACAGGCCTTAATCGCGATGAACGGCAGAATACGGTATGTAAAACACGTGCACGGAAGCTCTACACCCAGATGTTAACGAAACCACATTGCCTCGTTATGGATGATGAGACGTATGATAAAGCCGACATCCGACAGCTTCCGGGGCTCTAGTTTTTCACTGCTGATCATAAATTCGATGTCCCTGAGGACGTTAGGAAGCAGAAGATGTCAAAGTTTTTCAAAATATATATGATTTAGCAAGCAATTTTCTCGTGTGGAAAGCGAAGCAACTGGAACGGTCAATGGGCAGGTGTACCTGAAGGAATGCCCCCAAAAGCTTCTACTACCTCTTCTGAGGTCACACGGTAGTCTTACGATTTTCTGGCCAGATTTAGCGTCGTGCCATTACTCGGAAGAGGTTTTGGAGTAGTACAAGGCTAAGGAGGTCAATTTCGTGCCGAAGCATCTCAACCCCCCGAACACACCGGAACTACGGCCAATTGAAAAATACTGGGCCATCATGAAGCAGGCACTTCGGAAGCATTCTAAGGAAGTGAAATCAGAGGAAGATATGAAGAAAAAATGGATTGCCACGCAAGAAAAAAAAAAGTTGGTCCATATGTTGTACAGGACCTTATGAGTAGTGCAAAGAAGATAGTTCGTGCATGGATATGGAATTGAAATTGAATAAAACAAACATGGGAAAATATTCATAGCATGTTTTATTTTACTTCAGGATAGTTTGAAGATAATTGGTCCAACGGGCGAATTTTGCCGAATATATGTGTGTGTCGCAATTTGATTCCGTACACCCTTTATTAAATGTTCATTCATTTAGTTTCAAGCGTAGCCGCGCTCACACTGGGTTAAGCTAGTTTCCAAACAAAAATAATCGTTCTTTAATATCGGAAACCCCGCCGAGTTGTTACGTTATCAACAGAAGTAAAATAACAAACTGCTTTTAAAATTGTAACAAGCTATCTAAGATGGCATTTTGGAATAAACTGTTATTGCATAACAAATTTAGTTATTACCATTGAATTTTGTTATCATCGCTCATCAATTTTTAAATGCAATTTATGATGAAAGTGACTAGTGTCATGCGAAATTATGAATATAACAGCATGTTACGGATATGAATATCTGTTTTTTATCATAAGCAGTACTTTAGTCATTATTGTATAAATTAACAGTCATAATGATAAAAAAGTTTGAAGTTTTTTTTCAGAATATTGGCTCATATCACGGTATTTCAATGCTTTTGTAATTCAATGCTTATGAAAAGAGTTAAATTGCGATATCTAACGATTTCTTTTTAGCTATCTCTTTTGTTATGTTGGCTGTTTATTCAGCCTGATAGGGTACGGGACAGGTTTTAAGGTGTGACCCATTTAGTATCGCAACAAACATTTTTTAATTTTAACAGCGACCCTAGAGGTCAGATTTGTAAACGATGACATCTTATGTACTCCCTATAACAATAACAACATCAGACGTTTTTTTTCGCGGTGCAGTTCGAACGTGTTTCAGAGAAATACAAAATCGAAGAAGAAAGAAGAAACATAATTGTGCGCAATCATTTGGAAAACCCTTCGTGGTCTGGGCCAAAACTAGCCCCAAAATACCGTGTGGCGTGTTTCGAAAAAGTACAGAGAACTTTGAGAACTTTGAGAAAGGGATCGCAAGCCTCAAAGCAAGCGTCGGGCGGATACTGTCAACCGTCAACTGCGGAACAAAGTCATCGAGAACATTAAGGCAAACTCCAACATCTAAATGTTTCGCGCCGCACGCAGTGCCGTCAACGGATTTGTCTGCGGGAAGGCTTCAAGCCATACCGTGCCTGAAGGCAACCAAATAGGGATCAAAAGCATTTGACTCGGAGAGATGTTCCGGCCAAATTCAAATTTGTGTTTAAATAAAATATTAATAAATTTGAACGTAAATATATGATGTGGCAAAACATCTGTAGCTGCGTTAGGAAGACCAAGGTGGTTTTCATCACTGATAAGACATGTCTAGGGTTTTTTTTTTCATTAGGGCGAATCTGCAATTGAGAGACTCTCTTTGATTACTTTCTCTTTCATTCATATCCCATTCAGCGCTACGTTTTTCATTCAACTATTTGTAGAGTATGATAGCCAGCTCTGTTGTGTTTCTATCTGAACTAAAGAATCCCTCAAAAGATTTATAATCGCGCTGTAATTATTGAAAGAGAGCGAGCGAGGAAAGAGCCTCTCATTGTTAGATTCGCCCTTTTGAAAAAAATCCTAGATTTAATTTAAAGCTATTCAGAACGGAATGTCTCCAGAAGCAAATTTCCATTCATGTGATCCTACAATGAACCTGACATGTTTAGGCCAGAACTTGCAAGCAGTCATTGCAGTAAAACAGTGTTACAGTGGTATGAAACCAACGGGATTCAGTTTATACCGAAAGAACAGATAGTTCTTTCCTATAGACACCGATGGAGAGATTTTGGGCTATTAAAGGGCGAACACGAAATTATTGCGACACATTCAACAGGGCATAACTTTTTTACGATTGGGTAAAAATCAACCAAATTTTGCACACTTTCTCATTGATGTGTGTTGTTTACATGCTGTCAAACTCGAAGTCGTGTTTTTCGATTCAACGAAAATGGAGGTGAACCAACGCGAGTCGAGAGAACAAATTCTTTCCAAACACCTGGAATTTCCTGACCTGTCGCACCGGCAGTTGGATGATTAAAGCAAATCCCAACGTCTCAAGCCGTGATTTGGCTAAAAAGATCGGCATGTCGCAGAGCTACGTCCAGAATGCAAAGAAGAGAGCTGGACTACATACATACACGGTACAGAACTTCCCAAACCGCGATGAGCCGCAACAATCGACGGCTAAAACTCGGGCACGGAAGCTCTAGAGAAGATGCTGACAAAATATGGCTGCTGTGTGATGGACGGCGAAACGTATATAAAAGCCGATTTTAAGCAAATTCCGGGGTTGGAGTTTTTCACCGGCAAGAACAAGTTCTATGTGGACGACAAATTTAAGAAGAAGAAAATGTCGAAGTTCGCCTCCAAATATCTCATTTGGCAGGCCATCTGCTCTTGCGGACTGATGAGTGAGCCTTTCGTGACAAAGGGCACAGTAAATGGCAAGATCTACAAATCTGAGTGCCTCGAGAAGCGCCTTTTACCGTTCTTGCAGCAGCACGACAAAGCTCCGCTATTTTGGCCAGATTTGACATCATGCCACTATTCTAAAAGTGTCCTGGAGTGGTATGAGGCCTATTCTGTCCATTTTGTTCCAAAGGACATGAATCCGCCAAACTGTCCGGAGCTGCGCCCGGTGAAGCAGTACTGGGCAATGATCAAGCGGGAACTTCGGAAGAGCAAGAAGACAGTCAAAGACGAGAAGGACATGTTAAGAAAATGGAAAAAAAAACTGAGATACTGGTACCGGATGACACTGTAAAGACTTTGATGGAAGGCATCAAGCGAAAATGCGTTCAATACTACACTCAAGGCTCCATCGATTAACTTTTCTTTTGATTTTTGAAGTAAATATATGTATAAAACTACCCTAAAATTTTGGTTTGATTCTAAACATTATAAGAAAATTGGCATGACATTTTCGGTGTCGCAATAATTTCGTGTTCGCCCTCTATGAAGAGGCAGCTGAAGGTGAATGGCAGTGTCGTCAAAAGGATGAATGAATTGAGAACCTAATGGAATAAGATTGGCAAAACTATGGATGAGAATAATGTGCGCCGGTTCATAAACGTACGTCTGTTTATTATGTAAAATAAATTTTAGGTTATACTACAAGCTTTAAGATCGAAGATGGTGTCATAAGCATAGCAATTGTGAAAAGCAAGTGCGAAGCAATTGTATTCGGTCGCAATAAAAGTCCGGACCTGTCATTACGAAAACATGCAAAAAAGCTTGATTTTCCTGCAAGTACTATCCATAACGTTCTTAAATCTTTCGATACACGTTTGACAACAGCCAGGAAGGCTGGAAGCGGAACAAAATCGGATATCAGGAGCCACCAGACGGACGCACGCGAAGGTGAAGCAAATATTGCAGAAGAGACCAAATCTTTCGGTACGTAATATCCCCAACTTTCGTGCATACTTTCAAACACCGGCAATGTATGAAGTCGTTCAAGGTGAAAACTGTACCGAACTGTAATGATACACAAAATGTTCCGGCTAAAACTGGGCTCGCAAGTTGTATCGCAAATATTTGACGTTTTCCTGCGTGATAATGGATGATGAAACATATGTGCTGAAAGGCTTTAAGCAGCTTCCTGGAATGTCTCATTATACTGCCATGCAACGGAACAGCGTAGCTCTCGTAAAGAGAGAACTCTCTCTATACAAACAATAAGCTACAAATATAGAAAAATTTCAAAAATCTTGGACAAAAGCAGCTTAATCGGTTGTAGAAAAGTCTACACATACTCTAATGGCAGGAGTAAACTCAAAAGTTCGTATTTTCTTCATGCAGTCTAATTAAGTGACTGTAATTAGTTTTCGGATGACGAATAAAGCCCAATTAAATGAATAAAAAATGCATCTTGTATCGAACTAACAGCAAAGTTGTTTCATTCCAAATTTGATCGGTCCAGATTATGTCGCGAACATGCTTCATACACCGTAACAAGTTTCGAAAGTCTTATAACAGCTGATTTGACATCCCTTAGGGCATTGTTAGTATCAAATTTGATAACCTACTAAAACTTAAACTAAAGCTACAGTTTGGGGATGGGGAACCATATTCCGGATGACCTGGTGATCCGGTGTCAGGAAGCGTTCTCTGTACCGATTGATAGACTCACTAAAGCGATCGTCGAGCATTTTTATCTCGGCCAAACGGTGGACCTCAGATGTTCTTGTCCTCGGAGGGGTGTTCAGGATCATCCTGAGGAACTTATTTTGAACACGCTGAAGCTTCAGGTGATGTGGTTTTGCACAACTCTCCCAGATTGACATGCCGTACTCGATGACAGGAAGTATGATTTGCTTGTATCGAAGGCCTTCTCGGCATCGAGAAGTGCCATGGCAGATGATTTCGCAACAGACTTGTTTCGCCCGAGTATATTGGTTACTCGGTTAAGTTGATACACTGTTGATCGTCGACGTCGGAATCCGAACTGCTCGTCGCGTAAGATTTTAAGCTCGTAGGCAGACGAGAGAAGCCGTCGGTGGATCGCTTTCTCAAACAGTTCCGATACTAATGAGAGAAGGCTGATGGGCCTATAACTCTTGGAACAAGAAAGATCTTTCCCAGGTTTCGGAATGGGGATGACTTTGGCTGCCTTCCAACACGAGGGGAAGTTGTCAAATCGGAGGCATTGATTGAAAACCATCGCCAGATGGTTATAGAACTGGGGGCTCAATTGCTTGAGCTCCATGTTCATGATGTTATCGCAACCTGGGGCCTTCGTGTTCTTTGAGCATTTGATATAAGTCAACAATTTGTCAGCTGAGATCTCCAAATCCTCTGTGAAGTCATTAGGGCTTATATGGATGTTTGTAATGAGTGCGCAAACGACAGCTTCGTGTGGACTGAAGATGTTTTGACCGAGATTGTGGGAGCTGTCGAAGTGTTGACTTATCTCAGCAGCCTTTTTCTGCAGGACTTATCAAGCGATCTTTAGAGCCATTGCTGTCAAGTGGGAGCAACGAAAGAATGGGCTTTGGATTAGTTTTCAAAATTTTTGTCAACTTCCAGAACGGCTTTGCACAATCTGGGGCTTTGCACAATCGTTTCGAAAAAAATCATTATTTCCGAGATCCACCATTCATTTTTGTCATCTGATTGCATAGCTTTTTAAGATCGGCAGACCAGTTTGCTGGTATTGACTTCTGGTAGCGCAATTGGATCAGTTCCTTTGTGGGTCTATCAATGGGTACTGCTCACCTGATCTATAACTAGGACATGTTGCTCCCAGGCCTGGGAGAACACTTGCGCGATGCACTGCAGCTGCCGTTCGATGTCATCAAACAACTCGAGGTGCATGTCGAAATCGATGTTGTCGCCGACGTGTTGTCGGAACCTCTACCATCTGGCGTGATGGTAGTTCCGCCTAGTGATCCTATACTGGTTGACCGATGTCCCAACTTCGACCACCACTGGATAAAGGGCGATACGGTCAAAATTTGGTCAATATCAACTTGACGTATTTCTTTCAATTTTGCATTTAAAAACCTGAACACCCCTCATTTTGAAGGTGTGTGTGTGTAGAATGTTGCTCCTATTTTGATTTTGGAATTCACTCTTCAGTTGTCAAAATGCCGTCCAAGCAAGAAGAGCAGCGTATCAAAATTTTGCTCGCGCATCGCGAAAATCCGCGCTACTCGCACGCAAAGTTGGCAAAATCGCTAAAAGTTGCCAAATCAACCGTTACAAATGTAATTAAAGTGTTTGGGGAACGTTTGTCGACAGCCAGGAAGTCTGGATCGGGGGAAATCGAAAACCGGAAGCCGCTGAGATGACAAAGAGAGTTTGCCGGTGAGTTTCAAGCGAAACCCTAACCTATTCTCCGAGATGCCGCAAATAGCTGGTGTATCGTCTACAACCGTGCATCGAGCCAAAAAACGAGCCGGACTATCGACTTACAAGAAGGTAGTGACTCCAAATCGCGATGATAAACAAAATACGACGGCCAAAGCGCGATCCCGGAGGCTGTACACGACGATGCTGACGAAGTTTGACTGCGTGGTAAACTGTCAAAGTTCGCAAAGAAATATCTGGTTTGGCAAGCCATCTGTACCTGTGGCTTGAAAAGCAGCATTTTCATAGCTTCCGGGACTGTCAACCAAGAAATTTACGTGAAAGAGTGTTTGAATAAACGTCTGCTGCCTTTCTTGAAGAAACACGGTTGTTCCGTACTGTTTTGGCCGGATTTGGCATCTTGCCATTACGGTAAAAAAGCCATGGAGTGGTACGCCGCCAACAACGTGCAGGTGGTTTCCAAGAACAAGAACCCTCCCAACACGCCAGAGCTCCGCCCAATTGAGAAATACTGGGCTATTGTCAAGCGGAACCTAAAGAAGACCAAAAAAACTGCTAAGGACGAGCAGCAGTTCAAGGCAAACTGGCTTTCTGCGGCGAAGAAGGTGGACAAGGTGGCTGTTCAAAATCTGATGGCAGGGGTCAAGCGTAAGGCCCGGCAATTCGGATTTGGAAAAGCGGAAGCCTAACTGAATATTTTTCCTGAATTTTATACTAATTGAACTTGAAAAAGAAATTTAATTTGATTTTTTAAATAAACGATTTCACCGATTTACACGCGTTTTCCCTTGACCAAATTTTGACCGTATCACCCTTTAGTGGTCCGAGCTGAGCTCCTGGTGTACTATCGGCTGGGCGATGTTGTTCCCCATGCTGGCGAGGAAGATGTCTATTGTTGAGTGGGCCCCAGATCTGCACAACCGGGTGGGAGTATCCGGGTCCAGGACAGTGTAGTGGCCCTCTTCCAGGTCGTCCTGTAGAATGATGCCATTTCGGTTAAGCCAGGTGTTCCCCCAGGTTTTGTGTTTCGCATTCAGATCGCCGGCAATGATCAACTACCCCTACCTCCCAGTTAGTTTGCGAATGTCGTTCCGTTGTTGTTCTGTTAGCGGTGATGGCTTACTTGGAACAATAGGCCGCGATGGTGGTGATAGGGCTGACGGCAGATTTGACCTCGACTCCGATGGCTTCGATAGACTGCAGCTAAAAACTCGGAAGCAGATGGCAGTTGATGTTGTAGCGAGTCACAAAATCCGGCATCCTAGGATGAAAAGGTTGAGTTCCGGCTTCAGATGTGTCTCGGTGACGATCGCGATGTCGATGGCCTTCCTGATAAGGAAGTCAACGAGCTCAATAGTTTTGTTCCGGATGGAACTAGCATTCCAATTGAGGATGCTGGTGGTGCGATTATGGTTCATATTTGAAAATAAATTTCATCATCACGGATGTGGCGGCTTTGAGCTGTTCCACCTTCGAGCAACAGGAACTTAGTTGGCGGTAGAGCTCTTGGACAAATTAGGCTATTTGCTCCGTGTCATAGAGCTGTCCATCGACGGGTGGTTGCGTGGAGGAACTATGTTGTAGCGGATCGCACCAGCCTGGAGGAGGTGCCAGCATGAATACGGCGGCGGCTGCCGTGAATCGTTGTTCAACGCATGCTGACGGGTGGTTTAATGGAACAGGCTGCAGATTCGGCACTTGGTACCGGAGCGTCGGGAAATTCTCCTCGTTCATTCGAGGTAGTGGGTTGCGTTGACCAGGCTGCGACTTGGTGGACGCCTGCTTGCGGATGGCAAAATACTCCGCTCGTTTGGGACAGGATCGTGGTAAGCGCCACAGTTGGTGCACTTTGATGGAGCACCTTCATCCATCGGGGCGCAATCCACGGTTGTGCGCTGAAAATTGTTTCTGGAGTGTACTCTGGGAGGCCATACAAAATCAACCTCATCGGGTTGTTTCCGGGTACATCGTGAGTATAAAACTCGTGTTGCTAAGCGATCAGATGAGCGCCAGCAACACGGTATTCAGCTTTTGTCGAGTACATTATTTTGGTGCCCATACTGCACAGCTTGAACAGCGGATTTAGTTTAAATGCTGCAAGCTCAATTTTGAATGCAGCAATGTGTTTAGACGGTGAAAAGCGGCGGGAACCGGGAGCGTAGCAAACCGATTGCTCGCTATTAATCAGGCGTTGGCATCCGATAGACCGGGGTCGTCATGTCGTTGCCGCTTGCAACAGTTCGGTTTCGCTGTGTTTGCGGGAGCTGATGCTGCCGACGTGGTTGTCACCACGTGTTGTATTTTACGACTCATGGTCACGGCAATAGGTCGAGCTGAAAAGCTTGCCACCGCTAACAAGCTGGCAAAAGCTGGTGATATATGAATGAATTCATTTTGATTCGTCTCGCGTGCTATATACTAGCGTTAATAAGCAAAATTCACAAGAAGCGATGGACCACAATTGTAAAAACAGACATAGGTAGCAAAGCGAATTATTTTACAGCTGATGGGTGTAGGTACTGTAGGATCAATCATGGAATGGAACTTAATGAAGTAAAAAGAAGAAGACAATTTGAACCATTTGCTACCCGATTTTGAGGACCCGGAAAGAGAAAATCATATGTTCAACCTTATCAGGTGCAGATTTGTATGGGAGCAAAACCAGGTCATTTTTAAGTAAAAGTTTAACTTGTTATACAAAAGACACTTAATTAACAATTAATGCAAACAATTTGTAAGTTTTTCTGTTCGAATGGTGTATGAATTAAGTCATTTTGTTCAGTCAAACGAGAGGTATATTCAGTCTAAGGGCGGTGATACACTGACAAAACAAGTTCAGTCACGAGGGCTGGTGAGAAAGAGAAAAACAACAAGGAGTGTCAAATGAAGCGTATTATAACAAAATAAAGACGTGTTTTTCCTGCTAACTTTTTTTCCAGTTATATCACGCGGTCTTAGTCCTCAGCGGTTATTATTGTCAGGTTTGACCATAATCCTTCCACAGGTTATGGGCCCAGAGGCGGAACGTGGAAAAGTGTTGTTTTGAACCGGAAAATTGGGAAAGTTTGTCGATCGTCGAAGTACCTGGTTTTCAACTGTGTTGTTCACGTCGGCGAAAAGTTGTCGGTGGGAGCAAAATGGCGGATGCGGGAAAGTTTTCGCTAGCAAAGCTCATCAACACAAATTACGCGACATGGAAATTTCAAATGGAAATGTTCCTTGTGCGCGAGGATCTCTGGCATGTCGTAGAAGAACCAAAGCTGGAACCTGAAACAGCGCCGTGGAGCAAAGCGGACAAGAAAGCTCGTGCTACCATAGGCTTGTGCTTGGAGCAGAGTCAATACATGATAATTAAGGACTGTACGGTGTGGGCAGCTTTGAAAGCTTACCACGAAAAATCGACGACGACGTCACAGTTATCATTGTTGATCCGGTTGTGCGACGTTAAGCTCTCGGATGCAGGCGACGTCGAAAAACACTTGCTGGAGATGGATTCCCTATTTGAACGTCTTCAGAATGCCGGGCTAGAGCTGCAGGAAAAGTTAAAAGTGGCAATGGTTTTGCGAAGTATGCCCGAATCATATCACCATCTCGCATCAGCATTGGAGGCACGTCCGGATGCGGACATTAAAATGGAGCTCGTTCGATCGAAGCTTGTGGACGAGTACCAGAGGCGTTTGGTACGAGAAGGAAAGCTGGGCGGAGGTGAACAGGTGTTGAAAACGCAAAGAGTGAGCAAAGACAAGACTTGCTTCTTTTGCAAGAAACCCGGTCACTTTAAAATGGACTGCTGAAAATGGCAAGCAGTGAAGGATAACAGCGGATCTTCCAGGAGCCAGCCAGGTGGTAACTGTGGTCGAAACATCAATCCAGCCCTAGTGAAGGCCAAGCAGGCGACGAATATTGAAGCGGTTAGTTTTTTCGCACAAGAAACGTAGATCACCTGTGCACCAGTGAAGCAAAATAATTCGTGGACGGTGGACAGTGGCGCATCATGCCAAATGACAGGTAACGGACGTTTTTTCAACGCCCTGGAGCAGTCGTCGAGCGTACAGGTGATGATGGCGAACGGAAAGTGTTCGCAGTCAGGCGGACGAGGCACTGGTTCCGTGTCAGGTATCAACGGTGCGGGAGAAAAGGTAGATATTCATCTGGAAAACGTTCTGTTCGTACCGGATCTGGCTGATAACGGCTTCGCAGTGCTATTCAAACGGAACAGTGTGGAAATTTTTGACAAATGTGGCAAGGTCGTGACTGTTGGTGGTCGTAATGGAGGTCTGTATACGATGAAAGATTCGGAGCAGGCTGCGGTCGCCGTAGGACGTTATCACACTACGCATTGTCAGCATACGTGGCATCGGAGATTTGGGTACCGGGACCATACAGTGTTGGACCGAATACAGAAGGAAAATTTAGCTACCGGCATGGAGCTTGTCAAATGCGGCATGAAAATCGTGTGCGAGCATTGCTTGAAGGGGAAGATTCCCGCAGCACGTAGACCGTAGAACCACTCAGCCACTGGAACTTATTCACACAGACCTGTGCGGACCGATGAGCAACGTCACCCCTGGAGGGAACAAGTACTTCATGGTGCTTATCGACGACTTCAGCAGGTATTTGGTACTTTACGTGTTGAAGGATAAGGCGGAAGCAAAGCAGTGCATCAAAAGCTACGTGCGGCTCATCGAGAATAAGGTCGGTCGGAAGCCACGAATCATTCGTTCCGATCGTGGTGCCGAATTCGTCAATAAGGAGCTTGCAGAGTTCTATCGAGACGAGGGAATAGAAATGCAGCTGACTGCGGGATACTCGCCGCAACAGAATGGCGTCACCGAACGCCGGAACCGGTACCTTCAAGAGATGGCGGTGTGCATATTACTTGAAGCCGGGCTCGCCAAACGGTACTGGGGTGAAGCAATTGCGGCAGCCGCCTACATCCAGAATCGCCTTCCGTCGCGGGTGGTACAGAAGACACCAATAGAGTTATGGTGTGTCTACGTACCGGACGTCAAACGAAGAAAATTGCAGAGCAGAGCTGAAAAGTTGATCATCGTCAGATATGCTTGCGGATCGAAGGCATACCGATTTCTTAACAAGATGACGAGAAAAATTATCATCAGTAGAGATGCAAAATTTCTCGAGCTTGGAGTGAAGTTTCAGGAGGAGTCCGGAGACAGACCGAAGAAGAAGGCCGAAACATGTGACAAAGATTCAACGTATCAACGGGAAGCAGTTTCTTCGGAAGAACGGGAGGAGTTCCAGTTCATCGATGCGGAAAGTGAAGAAAAAGAAGAAGATCAAGTGAGTGATAGTGACGGTGATCCAGATTTTCGTGGATTTTCTGACGTAAACACTGACGAAGATTACCACGAAGTTGAAGATCAAGCTTTGTATCATGGTGAAGAGGACGACGATGCCGGTGAAGAACTGGGTCCACGAAAATCGCAGCGAGCCAATGCAGGTATTCTACCGAAGAAGCTAAGGGATTTCGTCGTGCTATAAGGAAGCGATGAAGAGTGTTAATAAGAAAGAGTGCACTTTGATTGTTATTTTTGTATTCTCCCAGCGCGGAAGTAACGATCTTGATGGATTTTTCCGAAGCAGATAATTTACCATCTCCATGCAAAGCGCTAGAGCGGACAGTAATTTTATTGCTAGAACAAATAGACATGAAGAAAGTGTATTGATAGGTCCGTAAGGAGCAGGCTTTTTGAAATTGAATAGATGTAAGTTTGCTTGCCTATCCTGCATAGGTAGTATGACAAAGGGTTATGTGCCTGATCGTATACTACCGTTCAAATGCCCTCCGCTCGTTTTCAAACTTACATCTATTCAATTTCAAAAAGCCTGCCGTTCCCTTACGGACCTATCAATACACTTTCTCTTCATGTCTATTTGTTCTAGCAATAAAATTACTGTCCGCTCTCGCTTTCTGGAGATGATAGAATATGAGTGGGTAAAAGCGATGGACGAAGAATACCGGTCACTATTGTCCAATAAGACGGGGACACTGGTTTCGTTGCCACCCGGAAGACATTCGATTGGGTCGAAATGGGTTTATAAACAGAAAAGGGACTCAAGCGGGGGTACAGTGCGTTTCAAGGCACGCATGGTTGCCCAGGGCTTTGCGCAACGTTTCGGTGAAGATTTTAGTGAAGTGCATGCACCAGTAGCTTTGCAACAGACATTTCGGGTTCTGCTCACTATTGCAGGACATTAAGGACTCCAAGTGCGACACGTTGACGTTAAGAATGCGTACTTGAACGGGACGTTGCAAGAAGACATTTACATGCGTCAACCCCCAGGCTACTCGGTGGTGGGTAAAGAAAATCTAGTGTGCAAGTTAAATCGAAGCCTCTACAGACTCAAGCAGGCAGCCAGAATCTGGAACTCGACCGTTAAGGAAGCTCTGATCGGTCTCGGGTTCGAACAGTCGGAAGCAGACGCTTGTTTGTTTATCGAACGGATTAGTAACGGTATGTGGATCTATTTACTGATTTATGTCGACGATATGATCGTCGTTTGCAAGGACGGGTAGCAGATTATGCAACTAGAGAAGGAGCTACAGCGACATTTTCAGATCTTCTCTCTCGGCGAGGTGAGCCTGTTTCTTGGAATCAAGGTAAGGAAGGATAAGTGTGGAATGTATTCGCTCAGTCAGCAGTGCTTCATACAAGAGATTGCGGGTCGATTCGGTCTCGATTGTGCGAAGACGTCTAAGTACCCACTGGATCCCGGGTATTTCAGACAGCAGGATGCTGATGCACTTGCTGACAATGCTCAGTATCATAGTCTCGATGGTGCGCTGCTGTACGTAGCTACAAATTCAAGGCCAGACATAGCAGCAGCAGTATCAATCCTCAGCAGAAAGACCAGCAAGCCTGCGCAACGTGCTTGGGTGGAATTGAAGCGAGTGGGGCGCTATCTAGTGGCCACACAGGACTATCAACTGAGATTGAGAAGTGACCGCGCGAAGGACCTGGTGTTGATAGGGTACAGCGACGCTGACTGGGCTGGTGACTCAGCTGACCGGAAGTCTACCAGTGGTTTCGTGTACCAGATTGGTGAAGCAAGCGTAAGTTGGGCAAGCCGCCAGCAAGGTTGCGTAACGACGTCAACGATGGAAGCGGAGTACGTTGCGTTTTCGGAAGCGGCACAGGAAGCAGTTTTACTGCGAAGATTTTTGGAGGAGTTAGGACACAAACAGCGTTTGCCTACAGTCGTCGAGGAAGACAACCTTAGCTGCATTGACTTTGTGTCGTTGGAGAGACAGAACAAGAGGAGCAAGCATATAGATGCAAAATATCACCATGCAAAGGACCTCTGCGCTCGGGGAGAGATTCAGCTACGCTATTGCTCTACGAACAACATGGTGAAGCTTGGACTACGTCAGGAGGGCGGGGTCTAGTGATCAGCGAGGAGGAGTGTCGGTATATTCAGTCTAAGGGCGCTGATACACTGACAAAACAAGTTCAGTCACGAGGGCTGGTGAGAAAGAGAAAAACAACAAGGAGTGTCAAATGAAGCTTATTATAATAAAATAAAGACGTGTTTTTCCTGCTAACTCTTTTTCCAGTTTTATCACGCGGTTTTAGTCCTCTGCGGTTATTATTGTCAGGTTTGACCATAATCCTTCCCACAGTATTAGCGTTCAAAAGCCTTGCACTTTAGCGTAACGCTCTCATTTTTCAAAATTTTGAAATGACACCCGGTATAGTAAAGGGTAACGTAAAAAAAAAAACAGACAGAATGACTCAATAACCATGGAGATAACCATGGTTAACGTAACGTACTAGATTAGGTTGAAAACCTCCTGTGTGGTCTTATTATAAAGCTGCAACTTTAGGTTTGTCAATGCCAATCAATCATACACGAATGAAAATAAATATAACCAGGATAACATTAAGAATTGCAACAATAGAATACTTTGTGTTATTTTGAGTTATGCACTCAAATCTGTTAAGATTGCGTAGTTAACTATCTACAGACTGTATAGATTCCAGAGACAAGTGGACGCGAACCAACTCTAAACAAATGAGAATGACGTCACTATGCTTATGATATTTCTCTCCACTAGATGAAAAGGTTTGTCCGATCGTATGGATAGAAGGCCAATCTACCTGTAAATGTTTGACGGGACTTATTCTAAGCGAAAATATCAATGAAGATGAACTTTACTCAATATATTATTTTTAAATAACATTCCTATCACTCCTTGAAAAGGAATGTATAAGCTTGTTTGGTGAAATGAGTTGAATTTAAAGAGTAATAGCATAATTTTTGATAATCGCCCTACAAAATATGAGGTTAATCCATCACTAGCGTGGTGACATCTGTCGGTTTCAATGGTGGCATTTTCTACCTCATTGTGAATCACAATCTCTAAAATAAATCCCCTCAACCACGTTTTCACTTGTCTACAAAATCTATAGATAGTACTGTCGTATTGTAATGTTTCTATAATACGAATAGCTTAACTGTACAATACTTACCTTCAAGTCATCGTTGTGTTGTACACTTTGATTGGCCACTGAGGCAACGCACTGAACCGACTTAACTGCTTGCATCACTTCTGAAAATGTAGAACGTCGGTAATTAGGAAGAATTGTTTCACGTCTTTCATCCATACCTTCCACCTCTCCTAAAAATGACTCATCCTGGCGTTCATCCTCGATCATCTCAACGATATAATTTTCCTTCAAATTCCTGCTACTTTGATTCGAACTGGACCCTATTCCCTGATCCTTCTCAGCTCCAACCGCCGCCAACCGTTCCAAAACCAACCCCATGGTTTCTCGCATTGGATCCATCGATTCCTGAATATAGTTCTGAATCAGATCGAAATACCTACTCAATGTTTCCTGTAGCCGAAATTCTCCATCACCGGTACGTGCGTTCACATCGTTGACATCCCCCAGCTCACTTCCCACCTCCGCCATACAAGACTCCACCATCTCGGGAACCAAGTCTCCCAAAACAAACTCATCAGATTCATCCGACAGTCGGCGAACTTCCTTAACGCACTCCACTTCCGATTCCAGCTTTGATTCGTACCGTAAATCGATCATCCTCGCCTCGAAGAACAATCCTAAATTGTGCTTCCAATCGCGGATGTTTCCATTCAGTACTACGTACTGTTCACCCTCTTTGTGTTCCAGGTCCCCAGTAGCCGAATCCAACTGCAGATGGATCGAAACCGTCGATTTGTCTGCCTCTCTCAGCTTCTGCGCCTCGTCAAGTAGCTGGCAGAAGAGGAGCACCATTCGTTGTTTGAGTCCTGGCGTTCTCTCCAGCAGTTCCATTCGCGATACCTTCCGTTTCTGGCTGTGGGGAACGTTCAACGATTTCTCCAAAAACAGCCGTAGTTCATCAATCGTGTTGTTCAGTGTCTGTCGTTCTTCTTCCAGCTGCTGGGAGATGTCCGACTCGGAGTCTTCGTTTGATTCCGCTGCGTGGATTAGGTGGAACGAAACGGAAGGTTTTCGTGTTAAAGATGAGCTAGGTGCAGGAGTTGGATCTGATTCTAGTTTCGGTTCTGCCCGAACAACCGGTTGAGGTTCCTTGTCAAGAAAGGACTTTATGCGGAAGCTCCAACCACCAATGATTTTGATAAGAGATAAGAAAAGGGTTTGAAACATGGTTATGTAAGATACTTCGTGGCCTTCCGGGGGTTCCTCTTCACCGAGAAGATTGTGGATGTGCTGCACTACTTCAGGGAATGCAGCGTCGGATGGGTGACTTTCCAGTTGTAGATGTTCGTCGGTGACGTTGGTCGTTCCAGGGCAACTGAAGAGTGAGTGAAGCTCGATATTTTCCGCTGGGATGGTTTTGAGAAGTTCCAATAGCCCTTCAAGGGCGCTCGAGAGAGAAGCTTCGTAATGGACGAGGACGTCTAGAAGGGCTTTGCGAAGAGCGCGAAGAACGGAACTGCCTTCAAATTGAGAATTTTCTTCACAGATCATCTCGTCAAAGTAGGATTTGAGAAGATTCAAATCATCTATGTCTTCGGAGAGGGTGTCGATGATTGGTGCCTTAGGAATATCTTCCAAGATATCTCGGATCTGGTTGATTACCAAAAGCGGATCTTCACTGTCCGAGGGATTCATCAACTGATGGACGACAAAGGGTATTTTTTGGAGTACGTGCTTGTTGGTGAAATCTACCGGGAGATCAACCCGAGGACAATGGAAGACTTGAGCAATGATTGCAGCTAGTGATCTGAGATCTACGTCGTTCAATTCGTTGTTTGTGATAAACCGTTCGATCAATAGCCGAATGTTTTTCACTAGGTCTTGTGGGTCTGCGCTGGAATGAGATTTGATCCAATTTTTGCTAGTAGTCTGTATCACAATTGATCCACCAGTGTAGTTCAGAACACCGATGATTTTACCATTACTTTCTCGTACACTTATACCCGATGCATCACTTTCCAGTTGGTCACTCTTCATCGATTCATCCAGTTCCGTTTTGATCTGTTCTACTCTGTAGCTACGATTCCCATTGGAGTGTGTTTGAATCAACAGCTTTTCACTTGACTCTTGGACAAGGTTCCTATAGAGATCTTTCATCGATTGCACCATTTCAGTGTGGTCTTGATCCAGTGGAAAATTTTGCACGTTCGTCTTTACAACTGCACAAGATGCATTTGGAAAACTCAGTACTCCAACAACACAATCTCCCGATTTGCTGATCGTTATTTCCGGTTCAGTGTGTAGTGTTTTCTCCATGATATCGTCCTGAGCTTGTAGAGAATCTTGAAGGAAACTTCTCAATTGATCCATGGACATCTGTTCTTCGTCCTCACTACCAGAAATACTCCCTGGTTCCTTTTCAATAGATTGAGCCACTAAAACCGCAGATGTATCCTCTGTGCTAAAGTATCCCACAAATGCTTCCGATTTCACTGTATCTGTTTTCTCTTTGGAGAACGTATGAATCACAATCGTGTCATCCGGTTGATACAGAATCTCTCCCAAGGCACGCTGCAACTTCACCAGAATTGACTCCCTAGAAGTTCCTTGAACCCTTCTCAAAACATCCTCCGTTAGCTCCATCATCTGCTTTGTCGTCTGTTTGTGACTTTCTTGAATTCTCTTCGACCCCTGCGAGTCACTCATAGTCGGGTATTTCAATAGGACAACACTATTTTGGCTATTCAACATTTCATTTACTTCCTTCATACAATCCATCAACTTGTCGTGGCTACGAAATTCCCCTCTAGAAAGTTGCATCAGAACCGTACTCTCCGACTCGATCACCGCTCCGACAGCAAATTCTTGATCTTTACTCGCCACCAGGATTGACTGATTTCTTTCCTTTGGGTCATTGCTCTGTTCGATCACTGGAACCGAAAACACCGGTCGACTTCCCACCTCTTCTAGGTTCATTTCTGACTCACTTTCCTCGGATGCTTCCGTACCCGTCGATAAACTCCACTCGGACTCGGTGTCCACCAATTCTCCATCGAACCGGAACGTTCCATCGTACAGAGTTGGATGCAAGATGCTTGTGGTAAATTCTGGGTTTTCTCCGGAATTGGATCCGATTCCGATGCTATGGGTTACAGCTTGCACGTGTCCGTCTTCAAATATATCGATCATCAGGTGGTTTCCATTGCGAGACAATTTCGGAGTACGACGCTTCATTTCGGTTCACTTGAATTTTTGGTAACTTGAACATGTTGAGGGTAAGCTTTAAACTACATTAATAATAAATAGCCAATTTACCTGTGTTAAATTTGGAAAACTACAATTTTGACTGACATTCACCTCGAATGGTTCGAACAATTTGTTCAAGGCTAATTTGATGTTCTCAATTTTCAATACCAAAATTTGTTCCATCAAGCTAGCTCTGGATTTCCATTTCGATTAATCAATCACAAATTGTCAAAATTCAAAAGTACAGTGCTACATTTTCTTTTACCTTCCAAAATTAAATTTAATACATAATTCAAATCCATCTTCAACTAGGTATCAACGACCCCATTATGGAAAACGATACAATTTCGACCAATTCAAATCAGTTGGAACTGGTATTGGATGTGTACGACGATGGCACTATCCAGGTGGCTTCCACCACCGACGACCGATTATCGATTGGAACCTTGAACTCCATCCAGCAACAGTTTTCCTCACGTCCGTAGCGAGCCATCCATTGAACGGATTTTCGAATCTGACGAAGTAAAGCAACAATCCCTAAAACGGGACGCGAACGTCCTGATGGTGGCCTCCAGCGACGATGAATCGAATGATGAGCCAGAACTGGTTGAACTTTGTCCCTGTCGCTGTGAGGAGTGCCCTAGGAGATGCTACGGGAATCACTCGAGAGGAGAGGAATTGGTCATGTTGGAAGCGAATGTCCTGGTCAAAATTCCAATGAAGCGCAGGAATCTGGAGCGATTGCTGCAAATTGCCAAATGTTGTCAGGAGAAAATGTTACGTTGATTGTTCAGATGATAATTTCTAACAAATGAACTGCATTATACGTGAAAACTTCTAATGTCATTATCTCTTCCTTCATACCCATCGAAAGTTTCTTCAAGATGCTCTTCAATATTTTATCATGCAAGCGAACGGTAAGTCGGACAAAACTGTAAAACGTTGAGCTAACAAACGACCATTCTCTTGTTGTGATAAAACCACAGTTGATTTTGCTTAAGCAGAACTTTTCATATATGGTGCATAACCGTAGGCGTAATAAACTGTCTGTGCCACATGCTGAGAAGCATGAGCTCAGCAAGGATGCCAGTTACACAGATTATTTCTCTATTTAAACAAACATGTGACCACCCATCTCATTTAGATTTATTTCTTTATTGCCGTTAATCATATCTAAACCGCTAGTTATAGTATGAGACTCGACTGTTAACTTTAGTGTTGACATTTTTCAAAATGTCATTGAAATATTTCACCATGTTCAGGAGTTTTATCTATTTAGCTGTCATATTTGACAGTCGAAGAATAGGTATTGACATTGTTCACTCTTGTTTTGTGTATTACGCTAATGTTTTGTTATTCAGAAAACCTCACTGGGACGCTTTTCCACAGTGACGATTTAAAGTGTGCTTTTGGAAGTTAATAATTAATGTGAACAAGTTTCAATATTTTACTCAAAGATTCCTCAGAAGAAAAGTTATTATTTTGTGATTTAGGCTAATTTATGCTTGTCGACACTAAAGTTATTGACAGCTACATTTCGTTTACATTATACATTCAAAGGTTATGGTAAATCATTCAAACTGTTTCCTAAGTTTCAAGTAGCCTAAGTGGTGAATTTTTAAGAGTCGATGTTTTGTTTTACTATTTGGAGGATTCGCTGAGTGTTGGAAGAATTTTTGAAAACTTCTTTGATATATTTTTAAACCTCTTGAAACTTTGTTATTCCTCTTTGCTAAACATCAGGAAGATTTTTTTACCGATCAAATTTTTCAAACAAGATGGTATGGAAACCATGGAATTGTTATTTCTTCACAAATTTGTGTCCTAGGCGATCCTAGCGATCGATTGGGAAACCCTTTCAACTATATGTTAATAAGATGTCATGAGCAATGAAGAAATGATCTTCATTACTTTTTATTTGATTTTTGAGTAGACTGCTTCTCTGGTTAGTCAGTGATTATCCTTTGAAATTCAGGGAAGCTCTCTCCTGGTATCTGATTTTGCTCTGTTAACAAGGGGAATTAAGATTCAAACGTAAATTTCTCATAATTCTCAGCACCCTCACGGTAAGTAGCATCACCATCACGTACGGGAAACGTTATTCCTTGTGTTGGTGGACTTATTTCTTCCCCTCATTGTTTACAGGATCAGATACGTCTGTTTGAAAAAGTAAGGTAAGTTTTTTCCTGATCTCGCTAACCTTCTAAATTTCTATTTAGTCCCATCCTGAACTGCGAGGAAAATTTCTCCAAAACTTTGGGATAGTTATCTCGAGAATCGCTTGGAAAATCTTTTCAAATTTTTCTGTGAGTTTCTGCCTGAGCTTCTAAGAAGTCCTCTTCTTAACTTCAGGGAAGTTGTCGCCTGAACTTCAGGCAAGTTTGTTCTAGAAAATTTCTGAGAAATTCCTGCTTGAACTATTAACAAGTACATTTAATTTATCATGTTTATTGTTGTTGCAGAAGCCCGTAATCAAATATAATGTTTGAATTTGGAAATATTCTTCTTATCAACCTGTTAGGGTTACAGGAGAGGACAGCAATTTCTGCTAGAACCAAAGATGTGAAAAGAAAGTATTGATAGGGCTGTAAGAGCACGGCAGGCTGTGAAAATTGAATAGAAGTAGTTGAAATTGAGAGTAGAACATGTTTAAAAGGTGGCATATGATCGAACACACAATCTCTTACCTAGGTACCCACATGCTAGGTAAGTAAGCGGAAGGTTACCCCTTGACAGGCAAAAGAGTGCGCGCTTCATCGTGCTCATATACCGCCAATGGCACAGAACAGTTATAGCGATGTAAAATTTCTATTAACACTTCCTAAATGCAACATGTGACAGAAATCAATTTCTAATTAGAGGTTTTGAAAGACGATAGTTCTTATTTTAACGGTTATGTTTCTCTCGCCGTCATTAACCTAACAACCTCCAAAGATATTATATTCTGAAATCCGATGAAAATTGTGTTTAAACTTTGGCAAATTCTTCTTCAACATTTCTAGGAAAATGTGTAGGAAATTTCTTCCTGAAAAACTGAGAAGTCAACTTCTGATATTTTGGTAAGTTTTATCCTGATCTTTCGGAATTTCTTCCTTAAACTACAAGGAAGTACCTCCAATGCTTCTGACAGATTTATTCCTGTTCTTTGGAGACGTTTATTTCTGAACTTCGAGAAATCCTCATTCTGAAGTTCTTAAATGTTCTCTTCCGAACTCTCTAGCACGACTGGAAAGTTTCAACTAAATTTTTGAGAAGTTTCTTCCGGAACGTCAGCTTTGTAAAAGTCCAGAGTTTTTTGGAACTTTGTTTCTGATTTGTTGAGAAATTATACACACTTTGATTTGTTTTTACAGATATCTGTAAAACTTTACCGAGTCCTTAACAACGGAACGAACGTTATCCGATTTCGGTAATATTTTAAAGTTATCTGTACAAAAATCTCGGAATTCGGTAAAATTTTACCGAAATCCTTTAAATCGGATTACCGTACGTTCAGCTGTTGTGAATCCGGTAAAATTTTACCGGATTTTAATTTTAAAATCTGAGTGTGTAGGTAGTGCACTTCCTGATTAGGATCTTCTTGAATTTCGGAGAAGTTTCTTCCTTAGCTTTAGGCAAGTTTCATCTTGATTTTTTAAAACCCTATGAAGTGTTCCAAACTTCTAAGAAGTCCTCTTCTCTTAACTTCAGGAGAACTGTGAATGCCTCTCCTAATTTTCGGGTAAGTTTTTTCCTGATTTTCCGGGAAGTATGATTGAACTTTGCGGAGGTTTCGTACTGATTTTTTGGAATATTCCTGCTTGAACTAATAAGAAGTGCTCAATATACTTCTTGAACGTTTCTACCTGATCTTCGGAGAAGTTTTTTTTTGAGGAAGACTTTTCCTGAACTTCAGCAAGTATTTTCCGGAAGCTCTGGAAAGTCTTTTTTTGATCTCTCAAGGGTGTACCCTTAATTTTGAGTAGTTTCTAGCTATACTTCCAGGAACCTAGGACTAATTTCATAAATCACGTAACTACTCAACTAACATTTTTCATTTGGTAAACGCTTCATTGGCAATACGTATGCAACGTTTAATAGAGTAATGGCTAAGAAGTGGTTGCACAAGTGTCCAGCCAATATTTTCACTTGCAAATCTGGCGAATCTACCCAGCTTCATGAAATTGCGAAAAGTTAGCAAGAAGCGTGTATACACCTTTTAAAAAGTTAGTATCATCACCCATTTTCAGCTTTTATGTTTAATAATCATTCTCTCATCTTTTTCTCAACTTGTATACAGCTGATACTCTGCTATACATACGAAACAATTTTTTACAGCTTCATTCCAACTAACTGAACAATGTTCTTACAGTGCGCAAATGATAGCTTTTGTACAGGCTTTCGAAAACCCGCCATGCAGAAAATGTAATCGGTTTATAGCCTAGGAAGCTTTTATCCAAAAATTATACAACTTATTACGTAACTGTTCTCGCAGACAGTGCTTTGTTCATAGCAATTTCTATTTTTAGAACTGTGGAAAACAGCTTTTTATTGCTAGTCATAACACGTTCATATAAATGCTTAAACATAGTTATTACACAGCAATCGAAAAAATATGTATGTCAAACACTGTTTACAATACTCGTGGACGATATTACGGCAATGATGCTATTTTACCGTTGTAAAACGCAATTAACATATAACTATTTGTATTATAATGTTTATATACATAAATTTAAATATCACATACCCGTGTACTTACCAGATTCGAACTCTTCACCTTCACCATAAGATCGGTGATTGTATCCTCAGATCCATATCAGCTGTGAAGAATTGCGGTACCAGTATTCAAAGTGTTCAAACCATATTTTAGTTCTAATAAGGCTGTACAACAATGATTGCTGAAGCTCTTTACGAACAGGTTCATACTGTTTTGAAAATCAGTGTTACCGAGATTATTATAGTCTAAACATGATCACCGTCCAATTTTCGTTGCCATCTGTGCCGTGCTCGGACTCATTTGTTATAATTTTTTTAAACGACATTAATATCAATTTCATTTAAAACGGTTGTTATAGCAATCTATTAATTATTGCTATATTATTAATTTCCTGTTATTAAAAAAAATCCACTATGACCGGAAATTGAACACCAGATCTTCTACTCAGTGGCCCGATAGGATAACCACTAAGACACCGAGACATGTTTATCAATCTGTTCACTTATTGTTTATAAGAAGTAAATCTTATTTTGAATTTATGTGAAATAATATTATCAAAACAATTAAATACATTAAACTTCAACAGAAATTGTTCTAAATGCAAAAAGATTCTATTTAATACACACAAAATTGTATCCGTGTTAAATTTAGCCGTTTTACAGTTCAAAAACCCTCAGCATCTGAAACCCTGACATTGTATCGATCATGTGTGCAGTATTGTTTGTAGCAAAGCAGCAAGCTTTATTCGCTCGAGAGCAAATATTCTAAAATAAATCGTCTGTTTGTCTATGGTACAATGATGCATAGAATGACAGTACTTGCCTATAAAAAAAATGCTGCTGGTTATAGACCATTTTATGAGACGTTTCTGATCAGCTAATGCTCATTTTCATGAATGAACATTGAACGGAGCTATCTACCTACCTTCTGTGAGGAGCAAAATAGCTCCTGCCATTCGATAAAATAGTCTACAAACATAACATCTTGTATACCTTAAACAAACGCTAGTGCAAGTCAGTCACAGATAAAGCACCTGATCCACAGCGTATTTATTTGGACGTTAAAAATTAATCCGTTTAAAAGTAGAGGAACCAGTTGATCGACGAATGGTTGCAAAAAATTGTTGACTGTAAGGCCCTTAGTGTAAGGGGCTTAGATTTGCCGTGAAATATTCCAATTATCGTTGGTTTGATATGTGACATACGGTGTATGTTGTACAAAATAGGCCATAGCTGGTACTTGGAAGTTTAGACACTTGCTTTGTGGTTCATAGTTCCGATCGTACAGATAATTTCCTGAGTGTAGTTTAGACTTTAAAGCTATCCATAAGAGATCGTATGAAATGATTATTGTTGCACTGCTCGAAAGTATGCCTCTTAAACATTTTCAATTGATGTCGTATAGTCTCGTGGGATTCTGGCTTATCGGCTCTGGATGCCGAGGTTCACGGTTCGAATACCGATTGCAACTTTTTTTTTTTCACGTGAGGAAAATATTCATACGATCGTCGTATGAACTTCTTTCCATTCGGGAATCGTATAAAATTTGCAATTATGTCTTCTGGCAAGATTTCATACGATATTAGAATGAATTACTCTCTATTTGTTTGCTCAGTGTACTTATACAACATTCTATACAGCTATAATCACTAAGCTGTATAGCGGCTAAGGTATTTTTAATATAAAGGCTTTTGAAAAGCTATAACTAAGCTAACAGATAAAACTGTGTAAAAGAACACAAAATGATAATTCAAAAGCTTAACCGAATAATTTCTTAGCTACATAAACAAGCTGTGTAAATGCAGACAAACATTGTTCGCATAGAAGCTTTTTTTTGTAAAGTATGCAACCTAGAGCTAATGGTTGTGTTAAAGCTGTCTTACATTACGCATAAGTACTGTATCGATTTTTTAATTCTGCTTATAGCTTATTCAGCTTCACTTGCTTTTATGCAATTATAAAACAGCTTATAAGTTCTTAACTTCGGCTTAGGTAACTAAAAATGTTAGTTGAGTAGAGGGTAAATGTTCTAATCTCAAGTGAAAATGTACTGAAAGGATGCGCTTAGGCATACTTAAGAAAAAATCAGGACTGTGTTCCATTTTACGAATTTTTACTTAAACTTGACAAATGAGTCTTTTCCCGTCCTTAGAAATGTTCAAGTGTCAAAAATAAGTTTTTCTTGGTCCAATTGAAGCAAAGGCTGTGCACAGTTAAATTGCATCACTTTCAATATGCTGTAACATTTCGCCCTTTAAGTTGATTTCAACGAAATTTTGGGTGAAATTACCTCAGCGTATATTGTTTACACTGCATGAGTTTCATTGTGAAATGTGTCGTAGTTTCGAAAATGGAGTCGAAGGAACAGCATTTGTGCGAGAACATTTTGCACACGCACCTCGACAACCCACTTCTTTCGCACCGAGCCATGAGAGAGATGTTGAAAATTCACCAGTGTCTCGTGTCATAAAACGTTTCGGGGAACGTTTGACTGTCGATCGGAAGAAGGTGAGTGGTAGAAAAAGTGTTCCGTATTGTGTGATGGATCACAAGCGAGTGGTTGCTGCCTTTAAACGCAAACCCAACTTTTCCGTTCGGGATGTCCCGAGAAAGCTGCACTTGATCAAAAGTTTCGTTCAGAAAGCCAAGAAACGAGCCGGACTCCGTTCATTCAAAGTTCAGAAAGCTTCAAACCGCAATGAAACACAGAATAGGACAGCTAAAACACGTGCGCGTAAGCTGTACACACTAATGTTAACGAACCCATACTGCTGCATCATGGAAGATGAAAAACACGTAAAAGCGGACTTTGAACAAATTTCCGGCAACCAGTATATAACTGCAAAAGACAAGTGCGATGTTCCAGAGTCTCTCAGGAAACAGCAATTGTCAAAGTTGCCTTGGAAATTCATGATTTGGCAGGGGATTTGTTCGTGTTGTAAACGGAGCAAGCCTTTCGTGACAACTAGAAATTAGAAGAAAAATTAGTATTTTCCAATAAACTCCAACTATCTTTGCTTATCAAGACAGATACACGTATTTCGTCTACAATATGCAGACTTCTTCAGTGTTTCGTACTAATAAGTCGACTAATTGTCAACGAAATACGCGTATCTATCAAGATAAGCAACGGTAGTTGGTATTAAATTGAAAATACTAATTTTTCTTCTAACTTATAGTTACTGGTATTCCACTAAACAGCTCTAACCCTCTAGGATTCTTTCGTGACAACTTCAACTGTAAATTTTGGGCTATAATGAAGCAAGAACTTTGTGAGCATCCTAAAGTTGTCATTACAGAACAGGAAATGTTGAAGTCAGGGTTGAAAGCGGAAAAAAATATCGGCTTAGGCCTTGGATAAAATCATATGCTTGGTATTAATAAGAAGGTTCGGGTTTTCGGATTTGGTAAAGAAATACAGTGAAAGAAAAATACCTAAGCCAAGATTATACATTGTATTTTATTCCCTGAATATTTTATGACAATCAGTTGAAAGACTTGTTTTTGAGGACGAGTTTAAAGTGATGCAATTGACCCGTGGACGCCCTATGCCCCTCATCATGTCCTACCTTCTTTTAATATTTGCACAACAATATATTATTTTTTTATTCACATGGCATAACGTCACAATAGTATAACATAGCCTAATACACAATATCCCTCCATAATGCCCGATTCATGGCTGCTCCTCTCCAATCCCTTCCAATCCCCCTAGGTCTTGCTCCGCCTGGTCTGACGATCTTGCTCGTTGCGCCCCACGTCGTCTTGTACCAACCGGATTCCCGTCGAACACCATTTTTGCAGGATAGTTGCCCGGCATTCTCACAACATGTCCTGCCCAGCGTATCCTTCCAGGTTTTGCCAGCTTATTAATACTGCCGGCGAGTTGCGCGAGCTCATGGTTCATTCTTGTCTATGTAGACTTGCCGGTGCCACGGTTACCTTGTACATTTGACTCAGGTGTGTTCTCCATTATCGATTTGAATGAGGGTATTGTTTCTATTCGGATACTTGCTGAACCCAGTGCGTGCGCTGCTACGCTTGCAACTAAATGGAGGAAAATTTAATGTAAATGGCACTCTTATAATATTTTTTCGGAATGAGTTTTTTTTCTTGAATAAGCAGGGGTTCAAACTTCTATCAAAACATGCTTCTTACCCGAGAAATACACGTTTTGTATTTAAGTATCCTGGATAATTGTTATTTTTGGTAGAAATTTGTGCTTCATTTGTATGGGAGCCCTCCCTTCCAGAGGAGGTGATTTCTCAAATCACCATACAATGATTGCCTTCAAAACCCCCCACATGCCAAATTTGGTTCCATTTTCTTGATTAGTTCTCGAACCATCACACGGGGCTCTTCGAGTATAATAAAAATTTGAGTTTCATTTGTTTGAACCCCCCACCCTTTCAAAAAAGGGAGGGGTCTTAAACCACCATAGAAACATTCTTGCCTTCAAAACCCCCCACATGCCAAATTTGATTTTATTTGCTTGATTTGTTCTCGAGTTATGCTGAAATTCGAATTTTATTTGTATAAGAAACCCCTCTTTCAGTGAGTGGAGGAGTTTCAAACCACAATAGAAACATTTATTGCCTTCAAAAATCTCCACATGCCAAATTGGGTTCCATTAACCTGATAAGTTCTCGAGTTATTTAGAAATTTGTGTTTCATTTGTATGGAAACCCCCTTCCGGTCCCTTCCAGATGGCGGAGGAGTCTCAAACATCCATAGAAACATTTATCTCCTCCAAAAACCTCCACATGCCAAATTGGGTTACATATGCTTGATTAGTCTTCGAGTTATGCACAAATTTGTGTTTCATTGGTTTGAGAGCCCCCCTCTTACAGAGGGCGGAGGGGTCTCGATTTACTTTAGAAACATTCCTCGCCTTCAAAAACCTCTACCTGCCAAATTTGGCTCCATTTACTTGATTAGCTCTCGAGTTATGCAGAAGCTTTTGTTTCATTTGTAGGGGAGCACCGCCCCCCAACCTAACAGAGAGAGAGCAGGGGTCTCGAACTATCGTAGAAATATTAATTGTCTTTAAAATCCCCGCATGCCAAATTTGGTTCCATTTGCTTTATTAGATCTAGAGTTATGAAGAAATTACAGTTTCATTTGTATGACAGCACCCCTTCTAGGAGAGGGGAGGGGTCTCAAACTACCATAAAAACATTTTTCTCCTCCAGAAAACCCGTCATGCCTAATTTGGTTCCATTTGCTTGATTAGTTCTTGAGATATGCAGAAACTTCTGTTTCATTTGTACGAAAGCCTCCCTTTTTAGAGAGGGGAGGGGTCTATGACTACCATAGAAACTTTTCTTGCCTCCAAAATCTTCCGCATGCTAAATTTGGGTTCCTTTCAGTTCTTGAGTTCTTTTGTTATGCAGAAATTCGTGCTTCACTTGTATGGGAGCCCCCCCTTTCCAGAGAAGGGAGGGGTTTCAAACCATCATAAGAACCTTCCGGTGTCCAAGACAAATCCAACAAAGCAAAAATCTTGCCAAACGGTCCTTCCGCTCGCGAGTTAAATCGTGACAAAGGAAACCCCAACTCATTTTTATTTATGTAGATAGATAACTCAATAAAGACATCATAAAAATTTTGCATCTTGACAGGAAATTTGTGAAGACCCTCCTAGTAACTTATAGTTAGATGCTTAGAGGTGGACCGGAAGGTTCTATGAGCTACCTCAAATATTTTTTTTTCTGTTTCTATGCGACAAAAACGGTGTTTTCGCGGTGTTGCTTTGTCAATATATAAACTGAAAATTTATTTTCCTATATTAGTTCTCACTCGTTTCGTTAACATGGATTTTGTACATAGAAAAAATGTCGCGTAAATTGTAAGATACATTCTTAATGCTTGTCATCTGGTGAAATGTTATCATTACACCTCTTTGTCCAGTACACAGAAAGAATTTCGTGAAGATCAACCAATTGTTGCTTCTCTTCAATCGTACGGATGTTGCTACATGTTGGTATTGCTCCTCGGGTGTGCTGGAATCACTGATTTATTTTTTTTCTTCAATTACATACTGAGTCGATATAGAAGATCTGTCAGTCAATCATGCAACCAGCAGAGTTTCTTTTTTATTGATAACAAAATTTTCGTAGTAGTTTATATTGTTTTCGTACAATGCACGAATGTTCTTTCTGTGCCAACAAATACTTCGTCTTTTAGAGAGTTACACGTGTGGCATTGAGTACAAAAGTAGCTTTTTGAAAAGTACAAATCTACTTACAACGAATACAATGAATAGATTTGTTAGTCCTACCTTCGATTTCATACTAAAACCAAAATTTAATTTTCAGTGTGGTTGAGAGGGTCGTGAAGGAAAAGTACATTTTCAGTACAAACTGTGAACAAACTCGGTGGTTATTCTTTACAAAAATCTAACACGACTGTATAGTAAATATTTCGACACATGACAGTACCCGCTAGAGTTTATTATGGTTGCTATTTAATGTGGTTTGATTTTGAAACATTTGGAAAACCTAAGGTTTTTAAAATCCTGTTGGTTTTTTTTTAAATTCCAGAACAAGCCTAGAATTGTGGAATCTTGTTGCCAAAATTTGACGGGTATTGTAAAGTACTTAGCGTAGATAAGATAATCCACCCGTCGTTAAGGCGGATTGTCACAATGTGAGGGCTCGATTCCTGCTCTAGCCGGGGAACTTGAAAATGTCCCTACTCTACTGGTCCACCGAGCGTTGTGTTGTCTGTTGTATAATGTTATGTGTTCAGTGTGTGCAACCGCTGGTTGAAGACGGTGTAATTCTCTCTCTCTCTCTCTCATTCTCTCTTTCTCTCATTCTCTCTCTCTCTCTATTTCTCTCTCTCTCTACAAAAAATATCTTGCCCCACCCTATTTGCAATCCTGGCTACACCTATGGTCCGTGCGGCTGTTGGCCACAGCATCGATGCTGAAAAGCTTATCGTCGGAGAACAGGATTCTCATTTTTTCCTTCTTCAACAAGGAAAGCAATCTCTTGGAACTTGTCACTTGTAGTTCCTTGACCCGGTCCTTAATCAAGTGGCGTTTTACTCTGGCTCTGAAAGATGCATGTAGGTCTTCTTTGTTGATTCTCCGCATGGATTTTTTCGAAATATTGGCTTACTTTGCAAGTTTTCTTATGGAACGCACCAGGTTGCGTGTGTGACCTCGGGAAGGGCGTGACTCTTCAGACATTCTGAAATGGATTGGTGGATCAGCAGTAGAGCTATCATTTTCTAGCTCTCGGATTAAAGCTGCTTCCCATGATCAATAGAGGGACTGTAAACAGATTTCTTCCATAATACCATTGTCGGCCAATGAGTGTTAGATTGCACAAACACACACACACACACACACACACACACACACACACACCCACTTAAATGTAAACCTTCGACGTCATTGTGTGGGATTTGATGAAAACCTTAGTGGCCTTAAACAACGGCAGATTCCTTGCCAAATCATTAGCTCCCGAGCAAACCAACCAACAAATTTATACCTGGAAGGGACATCTCCACGACCAGTTGCCAGGTAAAATTTTCGTCCGGGGATTTGTTTATAATCCATTTTGACATATGCTTGGTCATCCATTAAAGTACAGCCATCAAATTTCGTCAAAACTCTTTCGTATAGTAATCGTGCTCGCTTTTTGGCCACTAAATTTTGTTTCAGGGAGAAATTCAGATGTTATTCGCACAAAAAGACTTATATCCTTCTCTTGAGAGGATGTAACATACGGTGGAAAAGTTGGAATCGTATTTCATTTCCAAATCACGTATGAAGATACCCGGGTTGCCTTTCACGTACCTCAACACTTCTCTCCTCAGCTCTTTATCCCTAGTAAGGAGTGTATCGAAAATAAGCTATCCACAAACGTTCTTTCAAATTATGTTGAAACCCGATATTTTATTCATACAAAAATTTGATCCTTTATTGTACGAGGATAAAATTGAACATAATGAAGACCGGATGAAATTTAAGTTATTCCTTCACGAATTTTCGAACTATGGATCGAATGCTTTTCATCAAGTTCCGGACAAGTGCTGCATCGCATTTTTTGGACGCTTGAGCCCAAATTTTTTTGAACTCCTGCATGTTCCCAGCTGCCTTACCAGTCTTCTTGAAACCCCTCTTCACGATTGCCCAGTAACGTTCGATGGGTCGAAGCTGAGAGCAATTTGGTGGATTGATATTTTTCTCAACGAAATCTATACCCTTTTCCGCAAGCCAATTGAGAGTGGTTTTGGCATAGTGAGCCGACGCTGAATCCGGCCAAAACAGTGGAGATGTACTATGCTTCTTGAATAAAGGCAACAATCTCTTCTGGAGACACTCAGATCGATAGATTTCCGCATTTATAGTTCCGGTAGTGTAAAAAATGGTTGACTTCAAACCACAGGAACATATTGCTTGCCATACCAGTACCTTTCGACCGAATTTCTCCACTTGAATCGACCTGTCCGCATCGCTCACATCCTTCCCAACGACGGCAGTAAAGTATTGTGGACCTGGAAGGGTTTTTGAGTCCTTCTTTACATAGGTCTCATCGTCCATCAAAACGCATGCATCCGGACGCTGCAAAAGACACGAATACAATTTCCGGGCCCTTGTTGCTGCTCGCTTCTTCTGTTCTGCACTTTGTTTCGAGATTTTCTGCTTCTTGTAGGTCTTCAGGTGGTTTCGCCTCTTGATTCGCTGGATCATTCCGACACTCGTTCCTGCTTTTTTGGCCAAATCACGTATTGACATTGATTTGTTCTTCATGATTAGAGATACCACTTTCTGCTCCAGTTTCGGGTTGGAAGAACCGGGTTTTCTGCCTCTTTCTGGTAGCTCATCCAAAGAATAGTGTTATTAATGATGGTTTTAACACTCGCATGATGAATTCCAAACCGCTTCGCCAATTTTCGTATAGTAATACCCTTCTCACTTAGCCATGTGTCCAGAACCTTAATTTTCACTTCCTTTTCAATACGCGACATTTTGAAAACGCAGAATTTGAACCGCACAAACAAGTAAACAAAAGAAAGCTGACAGTCAAACGCACAGCATGCAGTGTTCAGAGCATAAAAACCATCACAAATACATGCGTACAACGCAAATGTATGTGGATACCTTATATTCGATACACTCCTTATCCACACCTATGACACTCTGTGCGCACTGCTGCAGTCAACCGATTCTTTCTGTCGTTTGTTGTCACATCAATGTTATTCACTCCGTCAATTTGGGTATGCTGTTTGTTACCTATGAGCTCACATGCGAAAGATTTCTCCTGTTGGGCCACAGTTTCGCCACATTCAGAACCTCTTCGAGATTAGCATCCCCTCGCTTGATCAAGTTTCTACGCAAAGTAGCCAACTGACGATTCTGTATAATCTAGGACCGTATTTTGGATCTCGACACGAAAGACTATTTGTACGAACGCTTGTGAGAAAAAGTTCTTCGTTTAGAGATCCAAAATACGGTCCCTGGTCTGTTACGTTTCCTCCACCTTGTCACCGAACCCACACCGTTAAGCTTGCACACGAAGCCTAACGGTGAAAACATTGGTGTTCTCGCCAACATTCTGCTCTATTTGACGCAACAGATGTCTCTCATAAGTCAAATTTTCTTTTGGGAAAAAAACGTGTTCAACTTCATAACTGCCTCTTCTGGCTCGTCACATTTGGAGTGTAATCTTCAACATTCACTATTGGCCCTTGCAAATGACTTCCTGGTAGATCGGGTAGTGTGTCGAATAGTTGTTGTACGCTGGGACCAGCGCACAGTGATTGCAAGGCGGAAAAAAGTCGAAAAATCGACTTACTTATTTTACAATAAATATATACTCAAGTTTCAACATTTTCGCATTATTCTCTGCCGCACCCTGTAATTTGGCTACTACGAATATTAAAGGGTCACCCACAATAGTTACGTTGGTTTTCCATTGACATTAATTTGACAGAATACCTACGGGAAAACTGTCAAATTTGCGCAAATGCATCCGCAACGTATCAATCGTGGGTCAGCCATAAGTTCTACATCTTACATTGTTTGTATTTTCGGCGGGTTTCCTACGTGACCGAGTTGTCTTGGTTACCAAGCACACACCTGGTGAAAGAACGGTAATTAAAGCAATTAAAATTCTTGTATTCTTATTAGAACTTCGTTGATGTTGCCAACAAGCTTCGGAAACTGTTGGCGAGCTGTAGAATTCCGACAAGTTGTTGCCAGTGAATGTTCGAATTCTAGAATCCACTGTCATTTCAATCCTCCTCATGGCTCTCACTTCGGACGAAAATGGGAAGCAGCGATAAATTCGGTGCAGAAGCATTTTGGACGAGCCCTAGGTGACCGAAAACTAGCTTTTGTTGACCTGGCAACCCTTTTGGTACAGATCTAAGGCTGTCTGACACCGGGTCGTTTTCTCATTGGATCATCTTTAGTGTTCGTTCCAGACTTCGAGTACGAGTCGATCCAAATGAACCGTCTTCACCAATAGCCGCAGATCCGGAAAATGCTCCTAGACATCTGGAAACGCTGG
Organism: Aedes japonicus; assembly: GCA_034211315.2. Lineage (NCBI taxonomy): Eukaryota > Metazoa > Arthropoda > Insecta > Diptera > Culicidae > Aedes > Aedes japonicus. Next base: position 45,290 of record JASCZW010011577.1, read on the forward strand.
CATGTGGAATACTTGCAAGCACTGCAACCTAGCAGCAGATGGATCAAACCACCAGTAGAGTTAAAGAAGAATTTTGGATTAAAATCAACCGCCAATACGTTGGCCAATCGGAAGAATCCACGAGCTTCACCCAGGACGAGAGGGCGTTGGTCGTGTTTTCTCCTTACAAAACAGTTCCGGTCTGCTTACATGGCCTACTTCAAAGATTTTTTTACTGCCAATACATCCACCCAACGATGAGCAACCATCTGCATCAGAAGAAGCGTCCGCGCGGTCTGGCTAGAGGTTTTCTTTCCGTGTCAACGGTTTTAGCAAGCTGATCATTGCATTATCTGAGTTTCACCACCCACCAACAACTACAAGAACGTCACCTCAGGTAACCAATAAGCATTAGCATATGCAGAAAATCAACCCTAAATCTGCATTTCAGATGCTACAAGCATTATATAAGCATTATATCAGCATCTTGAATGCAATCAAATGCGAAATAGCATTAAAGAAGCAGAATCATAGCATTGCAGTAAAGCAGCCATATATTGGACAAAAAGTGACATTTATGTTGAATTTAAGGCGACTTAACTGCTTTATAGGCAACTGTGAAGACGCTTTCGAACTGCTTATTGGTTGCCTGGGACCTCAGCCGTGGCAGTATTCATCGTAATGACCCGTCCAAAATTTTCACCTTTATGGAAAATCCTACCGGGACGTTTATCTGTTCAATGCTTTACGTCAACGAGCTCGTCAACGGATCCAACATCCATAATATTCAGTCATTTCTGCAGGGAAAGGGTTCGACAACGAATTAAAGCAGCTGTGCATCACGTTAAAAATAAAATTAAATGAAACAAGTGGTTTTTTTTAAGAGGACTCTTTGCTCATGCTCATACTGAAAAAAAAAACTTAGCAGCTAGGATTGATACTTTTCAAGGAACAGGAATTTCGAATTGCTTAGAGTTTAAATTGAAAATCACCATATCAATAAAGTTTCAATATATTATTTCATTCTTTTTACAATTGCTTGTTGATCGGTCCGTTACAATGGGTTTTCTATTTAACATTTTTACTGAGTATGTTTGTGCAAAATGTGGAAGCTCACATTTTATTACATTGACATGCTACCATTTTATTGATAACCAAAGAAAAAAAAGTCACAATTTTCGGGGAAATAAATAACAAAATAGTTTAAAGAGAGAAAATTGTCGTTGGAGATTCCTACTTCAAATCAAACGGGTTCAAAGGGGTTTGGTAAAATGTCACACATGTCTGTTGATGTCAAAGAACGAAAAAAAAACAGGGTAAAAACGGAGCTTTCCTCAGAGGAATTGGCTGCCACTACAATGTAAATTGTACTACAAATTAAAACCTAATCGATATTGAGTGTACTAACTTAATGGTTTGGGATTGTCGGAGTACAAAAAACTAAACAACAAGAACGAAAAGTACGAAGTAAAGGTGCAAGCTTAACATAATTATTTGTGAAACTGGGAAATAATGATGCAAACCAAGTGTACGACTTATTGGCAGTTTTGAACGAAACAAACTTAAAACGGTTTTAGCGTGTAGGAAAAGAATAATTTCCAAAAAGAAATTAAACTGTTCGTCGTCATTGTCTTTCTAAATAAATTCGTTTCGTTTGCTTCGTAATCTTTGCAGGAATTGCAATGTTCGTGATAATGCGTTTTAAATAGGTTGTGCCAATGGCGATGACATAACTGTACAAGGTTGTCCTTACTTAAGGGTAGATGATGTACAATACAATAATGATAACAGAGTGAACGACTAGAATAATTTCCTTCTTCAAAGGCAGCGCCTGCTTCGTCGGTGTGAGGATTGTTTTTCTGCTGATGCGCATCCAAAACTAGAAACGATTTTGCTACAAGGCACCTTTTAGATAGTCTGCAATCGATCGGAGAAATATTAGAACATTCAAATCCCAAAACTAATTGCGGTTAGTGGAGCGTTAACAGTTAGTGTGAAAATCAGAAGAAAAAAAAACAAACAAACGATAACTCACCACAGTCTGACAGCAAACCTCAGACTCAGATAATGATTGTCACATTCCTAATGAATCGACACGTCAAGGCCTGCTTAGGAGTTAGTTGATTTTTCACACATCCAAACAGAGACAAGCATTCTGTACGATGCTAAGCTCATGTCTGCCGGCTCACGTTGCTCAAAATGTCAATGTACAATGAAAACAGATTCACACTTCAAACCCAGCGGGCAAAACGGCTACGGGCCTACGAAACCAGCGAATGATGGTAAAACAATGACATTGTAGTATTATTATTATCAAAATGCCCTCCAACCAATTATGAGCGCGTAGCTTTGGAGGTTAGAACCAGCCACCAGCAAATTCTAAAATAAACAAACACGACTTACCTCCTCGACAAATGATTTCTTTGGCGCACGAATGCCACGGCTCTCGGCATTCAGGATGATGGTTTCGGCCAGGCTCTTGACTTCTTTGGTTTCCGGGGCTGCCTTTGTTACGGGAAATTTGACCTTGTCCTACAAATGAACCTTTGCATCATGAATGTCATTTTCAAACATCGAGCATCTACAAACCTCACTTCCGCTGCTGTCACTGTCCCCAGGGAACTTACGGCTGAGTGGATGGATTTCGTAACCTAGCTTCGAGTAGGATCCTTTGACGGGTCGTTCCAGTTCCTGTGCAAGACTCCGTCCAAACCCTCCTCGACTGTTGGTGCTCGGATGCTGCTGCAGATGACTGATGTGAGCTTGCTTCGATTGCAGCTCCTCCGTTAGGTTCTTGATCCGCTCTTCATCGCAGTTTCTCAGCGTAAGTAATTCTCGGATGCGACCTTCCAGAGTTTCGACCTCTTCGCGCAACTCGCTGTTGGTCACTTCAATGTGGTTCAGTTCCTTGGTCGCATTCAGTAGTGAACCACATTGAAGTGACCAACAGCGAGTTGCCTGAAGAGATCATCTGGTCCTGTATTACACGCTGGCGGCTACGAATGAAGCGAATAAAATTCCCCAACCGGAGAGAGCTGCAATCAACAACCACATCATCTGCAACATCATCAATACTGTAAATCGGAGGAACTGAACGGAGTCTGCACAGGAACAGACGACCGTCAGGGATCCTACTCAGCTTAGATCAAATCCGCTCGGCCGTAAATTCCTGGGTGAAAGTGATCTCAGCGAAAGTAGTATGTAGATGCTCAGTTTCGGAAATGACATTTATATTGCAAGTATTCAATCTGAGACCGTCAAATTTCCATGTAAAGTAGCCCCAGCGTAAAGTCAGGAAGCCTGGCAAAACCATCGATTTGTCAGGAAGTAAGTCGTGTTGAGACTATATTTAAGGTACAACAATATACAACCTCCCAGGCTACGCGCTCATATAATGGTGAAGAGCACCAACAGTAATAATGAATACTGTCATTGTTTGCATCATTCAGCAGTTTCATAGGCCCACATGTATTTTGCCCGCTGCTTTGAGATAGTAGTCTATTTTCATTGTCAATTGACATTTTGACAGCATGAAGCGGCAGTATGGCTTGGCGTACCGTACTGAATAGCTGTCTCTGTTTGGATGTAATGAAAATCGGCTAACCCTAAACTGGGCCTTGACGTAATCATTCGATGTGACAATCTGAGTTGCTGTCAGACAATGATGAGTTATCATTTGTTCTTTTTCTTCTGCCTGCATAGCTATTAACGCTCCGCTAACCTCTGTGTTTGGTTGATGTTCTTCTTCTCCGATCGGTAGACTATCTAAGGTGCCTTGCTCTTCGTCGTTCCTAGTGTGCTATCGTATGTAATCCTCACACCATTTGAAACTGAGCTGCTGTGAAAGAAGTAGTCGTTCACTCTGTTATCATTAATTGTATTGGCCATCATCTACCCTTAGCTCAGGACGGCCTTGTACGGTATGTCATCGCCTTTATATTTAAAACGCATTATCACAGGCATTGCAATTCCTGCAAGACCCACGAAACAAACGAAAACAGGCCCCCCCCAGAAGGTGGCTGATTTAATTCTTTTTTGGAAAGTGTCTTTTACTGTAAAAACCGTTTTAAGCTGTTTCGTTCAAAACGTAAAGTCATGCACTTGGTTTGCATCATTATTTCCCAGTTTCACAAATAATTATGTTAGCTTACCTTTTACTTCGTACTTTTCGTTCTTGTTGTTTAGTTTTGTACTCCCGACATATCCCAAACCATTAAGTTAGACACTCAATATCGATTAGGTTTTAATTTGTAGTACAATTTACATTGCCAAGTGGCAGCCATTTATCTGAAGCTCCGTTTTACCTGTTTTTCGTTCTTTAAATCAACGAACATGTGTATTTACCAAATTCCCTTTGAACCGTTTGTTGAAGTAGGAATCTCAACGACAATTTTCTCTCTTTAAACTATTTTGTATTTCCCCGAAGTGACTTTTTTCTTTGAGTTATCAATAAAGATGGAAGCATATGAAATGATAAGACAAACATCTCAGTAAATGTGGTAAATGAAACCGGCTGGACATGATCAACAGCAATTGTAAGAAGATAGTAATATATTGAACTTTATTGATATGGTGATTTTGTGGTGCAAACCTACAAGCAATTCGAAAATTCCTGTTCGCAATTATCAATCCTAGCTCTTTAGATTTTTTCAGTATGAGCATGAGCAAAGTCTGTAAGGCCGCTGTTTCATTTAATTTTATTTTTAACGTAGATGCACAGCTGCTGGTCGTTGTCAGGCTGCCTTCACAGAAATGACAGATATTGGATGTTGATCCGTTGACGAAATGACACATCAAACGTGAACAAATAAACGTCCCGTAGGATTTCCTGTAAGGTGAGAAGGTGTGGACAGTCATTACGACAATCTCAGACCAATGAAGCGGTTCGGCTTTGTCTTCACAGTTGCCTATAAGCAGTTAGAGTGCCTTAAATTCAACATAGAAACAATGCCTGTCAATATTTCTTCCTACAATGCTATGATTCTGCTTCTTTAATCTTATTTCTGCATTTGATTACATTCAAATCTTGATATAATATATATCTTGTAGCATCTGAAATGCAGGCCCCAAATTATTTTTCTGCATATCAACAATGCTTATTGGTACCTCAACACAATTAATTGACTCAGATGTAACTGCTAAAACCGCAGGCGCGGGAAAGATAACCTCTGGAGCCGCATATTCTGATGCAGATGAGTTACTCATCGTTAGACAGATGTAACGTAAAATCTTTGAAATGGGCATTAATGAAGCAGACCGGAATACTGAAAACACGACCAGCGCCTACTCGTCTAGGCGAGAAATAAATGGATCCTCTTCGATTAACCAACGTAATTGGCAGTTGATTACAATCAAGATTCTTCTTCTACTGAGTGGTTTGATCCATCTGCTGCTAAATTGCAGTGCTTGCAGAGTATTCCCGCATGCCAGCGTTTCCAGATGTCTGGAGCATTTTCCGGAATCTGCGGCTGTGTGAAGACAGTTCATTGGATCGACTCGTCTCGAAGTCACCAAGGACGAAGGCATAAGATATGATCCCGAAAACGACTTGATCAGACAGCCTTAGATCTGTGCCCGAAAGTTGCCAGGTCAACAAAGCTAGTTTTCGTGCAGGAAGCTCGTCCCGTCGCCCTGCCGCGCCGGGAACCTCGGCACGCTCCCATTTTCGTCGAAATATGGAGGGTGAAATGACAGTGGATTCTAAATTCGAACTGATTTCTGGCAACGCAGCTTTGTCGGAATTCGCTCGCCAGCAGTTTCGAAGCGATTGGCTTTGGCATCAACGAAGAGTTCTATTAAGAACGCAAGAGGCCACAACAGCGCAATTACCGTTCTTTCACCAGGTGTGTGATAACTATTATGAACAGCTCGATAAAACCCATCTAGGCAATGTAGATGTTATGGCTGACGAACGATTGACTACGTTGCCGTGCCATTTGCTGGGGTACAGTTTTTATATTCTGTCAAATTAATGTCGATGAAAGGCAACGTATTACATGACCCACTAACTCTCCGTGTGTAAATTTGGGGTGCTGGCAGAGAGATAATGCGAAATGTTGAAGGCAGTATATGACATTGTAAAATAAATGAATCATTTTCGACTTTCGCCTTGCAATGCGCTGTCCCAGCATACAACAATATTCGACACACTTGTGCAGGAAGTCATTTGCAGATATGTTGAAATTACACTCCAAATGTGACGAAACCAGAAGACATTATGAAGTTAATTTTCCCAAATTTGACTTATGAAGACATCTGTGCGTCAAATAGAGCAGAATGTGGCAGGAACACCAATGTTTTCACCGTTGGAAACTCGTGATAGAAATGTGATTCAGGTGAAGAAAACGTAACAGGCAGGGACCTGGATCTCTAGGCAGAGGGGCTTTCTCCTGAAGCGTTCGTACAAATAGTCTCGTAATCAGCGTCAAAATGATCCTGGAATATACAGAATATCAGTTATTGCACGTGAGCCTTGATCGAGAATTCTGGAATGTAGCGAGAGCTGTGTGCAGGAGAATCTTTCGCGTAATGGCTCATAGATGAGCAGAGCAGCATGAAGTGACAGGTAATTAACATTGATGTGACAGCAAACGACAGAGAATCGGTGACTGCAGCTGTGCGCACGGAGTGTCGCTTAGTGTGGATAGATATCCGCATGCATTTGCGTTGTGACGCATGTATTTGTGATGGTTTTATGCTCTGGCTGCCGCATGCTGTGCGTGCTGACTGTCAGCTTTCCTTTGTTTGCGCTGTTTGTTTGCGGTTCATTCGTTTCATCATCATCTATGTCATATATGTATATGTGGAAAATTAAGGTTCACGATTTCCTGTAAGTGCAGCGGCGGTACTGCCTACGAGGAATTGGCGAGAAGCTGGTTTAGATTCGTCGTGCTGTATGTTAAAACCATCGTTCATGGTCTGGCCTATTCTTTGGATGAGCTACCAGAAAGACCAGCTGATTCAATCCGAGCCTGGAGCTGAAAGTGGTAATCGTAATGCGTCGACGTACAAACCGATTGTGTGTGATTCAGGCAGAACGTGAATGTCGGGAAGTGATCAGCAAGTCTGATGAAGACTGCCTGGAACTCCCAGAGCAGAGCGATCTCGGGAAACAAAGTGCAGAACAGAAGGAACCGAGCGGCAACCGGAATTCAAATTGTTCGCCTCAATGGACATGACGTTTGATGGATGATCGGACTCTATGGAGGACTCCAGAAAACCCTTCCGGAATCCTGTCTACTTTGACGCCGTTGTAGACGTGCAGTTCGTCGATGCCAGTGGAGGGGCAGATCGAATTCGGTACACGGCATGACAGCAATGTTTCTGTGGTTTGAAGTCAACCACGTACTGCCCGGAACTATAAGTGCGATCCGTCGATCTGGCTGATCTTCCAGAAGATTGTGCCTTGTTGACATGGTACGCCTCCGCTGTTTTTGGCCGGATTCAGCGTCGTGCCGTCTTGAGCCACTACTCAGTTGGCTGCTGAAGAAAGCGCAGTTTCGTTGAAAATATCAGTCCGCCGGGTCACTCATCGGCTCGTCGACTCGACCGTTACTGGGCTGATCGTGGAGAGAATCTTCAGAAGACAATGTAAGTGCGTATTTGCGGGAAGTTCAATAAATTTGAATCAAACGTCAAAATGCGATGTCGGCACTTGTCGGGGCTGATGAGCATTCGATCCGTAATTCGAAGAATTCGTGAAGAATGGCAGATCTCATCCGGTCTTCATTAATGATTCAGAGTTATCGTCGTACAATAAAGGGATCAAGTCCTGTATGGTCATGTGGGACAACATGTACGTTTGTGGATAGCCTTTCGATGCACTCCTTACTGGATGCTGAAGGAAAGTGTTGGTACGTGAAGCCCGGTATCGTGTTCACGATTCCAACTTTTCCACCGTATGTTACATCCTCTCAGAAGGATATAAATCTTTGTGCAAATAACATCCAAATTTCTCCCTGGTAAATTTAGTGGCCAAAGCGGCGAAAATTTTGACGAAATTTGCAATGGATGACCAAGCATGTAATCAAAGATAGTTATAAACAAATCCCCAGTTCAAAATTTTACCTGGCGAAGCTGTCGTGAAGCCCTTCCAGGTATAGAACTGATTTGGTTTGCTCGGGAGCTTAATGATTTGGCAGAATCTGCCGTGGAGCCACTGGGGTACTTTCATCCGTCCCACAATGACGTCGAAGGTTTGTGCAAGTGAATTAATTGTGTGTGTGTGTGATATGTGTTGGCTCATGTAATGTGTGTGTGTGTGTGTGTGTGTGTGTGTGACGTGTGTGTGTGTGTGTGTGTGTGTGTGTAATGAAGTAATGTGTAGTAATGTGTGTGTGTGATCCCCAACGCTGTTGGCCGATGGTATTGCATGGAGAAGTCTGTTTACGGCAGTCCTCATTGATCATGGGAGAGCGGCAATCAGGCTGGAAATGGCTCTACTGATCACCAATCCGACTGTAATCGTCACGCCTTCCAGTGCACACTGGCCTGAGAATTATACGTTACATGAAAACTTGCAGAAATAAGCCCGTACTCGAAAATCCATGCGGAGAATCAAGAAGACCTACGTAAATCTTTCAGAGCCAGAGTATACATGATCAAGTTGATCAAGACTACAGTGTTCAAGTTCCAGAGACAACTCGCGTGAAGAAGGAAAGAGTGATGATCCTGATTCTCCGTTTTGATAAACTTTCAGCATGATGCTGTCAGACCATAGGCATGGCCAGGTGTATTTTGTAGGAAAGTATAGAGAGAGAGAATGAAGAGGAGAATGAGAGGAAGGAAGGTACACCGTCTTCAACCGGCGATTTATACGTGCTCTGACGAACAACACAACTTTCGATTGGATTGACAAATGGTTTATTTTCAAGTTCCCCGGCTAGGCAACCCTCGATGTGATGATATAACATTTAGCGTGGATGTATCTACGCTAAGTGCTGCAATGCCGATCAGCATTTGGCAGCAGATTCCTGATTCAGGCTAATTCTGGAGACTAAAGAAAGGCAACGGATTTTAAAGGCATGGAACCAGATGTTTCAAGATCCAGATACGTAAATAACTTGTCTGTCGTCTCCTGGCGGGTACTGTCGTAATGATGAATATTTGCTATACGGTCGTGTTAGATTTTTGTATGGAAATGACCGCGAGTTTGTTCACGTTTATTTATGCACCACGCTGGTAGTATGAATCGAGGCCAGGACTATTGAATCTGTTCGTTGTATTCGTTGTAAGAGAGATTTGTGCTTTTCAATTGCGCTCGATGCCGCACGTGTAGCCTCTGGGTGAATTTGTGCAGAGAACATTCGTTACGTTATTAGTATTATAGACTACGCGAATTTTTGTTATCAATGAAATTGAAACGCTGGTTACGTAATTTAGTGATCTTCTATATCGACTCGGTATCTGAAGGAAAATTAGATCGGTGTTCAACTGAAGATGAAGGCAACGGTGGTTGATCAACTCGCGAGATACTCTTGTGTGCTTGGACGAAGTGTAATGATGGCATTTCGCCAGATGACAGGCATTAGAATGTTTCTTGTTGCACATTTTCTATGTACCCAGATCCATGTGGCTTAGGTAGTGAAGATAAATTTTCGGTTTATATATTGACAAAGTAACCTCAATCCTGCCGTTTATCCCATGAAGGCTGGAAATATCTTTGGTGAAGCTCATCGTTTATCGGTCCACTCTAAACGAGAGATAGTTACAGAGACGTCTTCTGGATTTCCTGTCAGATGCAAAATTGATGTCTTTTATTAGTTACATCTATGGAAATAAAATGAGTTGAGTTTGTCTTGATTTAATATGAAGGTTCGTTTGGCCAGATTTTGCTTTGTTGGGTTGTCTTGGACACCGGAAGGTGCCCATGATGGTTTGAAAACCCCTCCCTTCTCTGAAGTATGCCTTGTTTCTGCGCTGGAACTCAGAAGGCAAGTTGCATGCGGAAAATTTGGAGGCAGAAAAGTTGTATGTCTGGAGCCTTGCAAGTAGCATGACAGTTTTTCTGGAGAGAAAATGTTTTATGTGGTTGAACCCCTCCCCTCTCCTAGAGAAGTGTCTACAAATGAAACTATGAACACTATGCAACTCTAGATCTAACAAAGCAAATGGAACAAATTTGGCATGCGGGGACACAAGACAATTATATTTCTGACAGTTTCTCTCTTCTCTGTGCCGTGGGGGCAGCCTCCATACGAAGAACAAAAATACCATAACTCGAAGAATGTGAAATAAAATGGAGGCAAATTGGCAGGTAGTTTTTGAAGGCGAGGAATCTACAAAATAGTAGGGCCCCTCATAACAAACCAATGAAACACAAATTTGTGCATGAATATCAAACATGAAATATGGCAATTTAACATGTGGGCTGGAGAATAAATGTTTCTATGGATGTTTGAACCTCTCCTCTCTGGAAAGGGAGCCAGAGGAGACTCCATACAGACACAAACCTACAGGCCTCGAACTATCAGGTGTCAATGAAGATTTTGAAGGCAATAAATGTTCTATTATGCACGAGCTCACTCCCTTCTTTGAAGGGACAACATGCAAATGAGTGAATTTCCAACTCGAGACAAACGAAACAAATAAAATCAAATTTAGCATGTGAAATTTGAAGACAGAATGTTTCAATATTGATTTTAAGACCTCCTTTTTGAAAGTGAAGTGTAAATTAAACAGAACAGTATACTGAATGATCGTATCAAACAATGAGGTTTTGAGGCAATCATTCTGTGGTGATGAGAATCACCTACTTCTGGAGAACCATCTGGAAATGACATAATTCTTGAAATAACAGTTATCCGGGATAGCAAATGCTGGAAATGTATTTAAATTAAACGTGTTTGATAGAAGTTGAACTATAACATTCAAATACATTCGAAAAAATGTATAAAGTGCCATTTGATAAATTTTCCTTCGACTAGTTGCAAGCGTAATACTGGTCAGCAATCGAATAGAAACAATGCCTCATTCAAATCGATAATGGAGAACACACCTGTAACCGTGGCATATCGTCTACATGGGCAAGTGAGCCATGAGCTCGCGCAGCTCGGCGAGCCATTATTCATAAGGTGTAAGCTGGAAGCGATGGGCAGGATATTTGTGGAAATATATCCTGCAAAACGTCGCGGAGCTCCGGTAACGACGTGAACGCAACGAAATGTGAACGGGTGAAGAACGTAGATCGAAGCATGATGTAATGTATTAGGCTATGATACTGTGACAGTGCGCCAATGTGAATAAAATAACCGTGATAAAATATTAAGAAGGTAAGTGTATGATGAAGTGACATAGAACAGGTGTACATCTTTACAAACAAATAAATAAAACAAGTCTTCAACTGATTGTCATAAATATTCAGGAATAAAATGCAATGTAATCTTGGCCAGGTATTTTCTTTCGCTGTGATAACAGATCGAAGACAGACAGCCTTATTAATGCCAGGCGCTGTGATTTTATCAGGCCCTGGCCGATATTCCCGCAAACTGACCAGCTCCTGTTCTGTAATGACTACTACTCCTAAGACCTATCATCCCTCTTAAAATTGGTTGGTTGTGAAAATTCCTGCTGACTGTTTAGTGGAATGCCAGTAACTATAAGTTAGAGAAAATTAGTACTTATTTGGCTACCGCACCGAATAAAGAAACATTGGGCCTGCGTTATCTAATATAAAGGAGCAGCCAAATTTGCGAAAAATAATGGGATAGATCGTAAATTTGTAGTGAACGACAATGAATAACGCCTGTTGTATGAAAGGTGCAATTTTAATTTCGTTGTTTGCCTCGACTGGCAAATTAAACGATGAAGAATTTTGCAGGCTGATTAGAAGTAATGAATTTTTCTGTGCAATATTTAGCCTGCTTGATGGATACGCGTGTTTCCGTTGACAGTTAATCGACGATAGTACGAAACACTGAAGTCTGCATGACCTTCTGAACGAGAATACATATTGTATATCTTGATGGCTATGGATTGGGATTTACAATTTTCTTCTGAATTTCTAATTGTGGAGCTTCTTTTTGAACAAATCCTGCCGTCATGAATTTCAAGACGGCTTTGACTGCTGTTTCCTGAGTTTCTGGGTATCGCTGCCTTGTCTGCAGTTATAGGATGTAATTTGTTCAAAGTATCGCTTTTGCGTGTTTTCATCTTCCACATGATGCAGCAGTATGGGATTCGTTAACCAGTGTGTACGGCTTACGCACCGCATCTTTTAACATCATATTCTGTGTTTTTCAGGCAGTTTAGCCTCTGAGACTTTGGACAGACGGAATCAGCTCGTTTCTTGGCTCTAGACAAACTGATGCGGCAGCTTTCTCAGGACATCCAGACAGATTGGGTTCACTAAGGCAGCAGTCCATCACACAATACAGACACACCGCACCTTCTTCCGATCGACAGTCAAACGTTCTGAAACACATGACACCGGATCCATACCAGTAATTTTGGCATCTCTCTCTAAATGGCTCGATTGCGAAGAAGTGGGTTGTCATCAGTGCGTGCAAAATGTTCTCACGCAAATAACTGTTTCGTGATCCATTTCAGGCTGACATTTCACAATGAGAGCACCATGCGATAACCAAGCAATATACTGGCTGAGAATATTTCATGATTCGTTGAGTCAGCCAAGGCGAGATGTTACAGCGTGAAAGTGATGCAACTGTGCTACCTTCTTCCTTCAGTGGACCGAAAAAACTTATTTTTGACATGGATACCGATTTCTGGGGCAGGAAGAACCTCATTTGTCAAGTTTGAAATAAAGGATTCGTAGATAGGTCTGCAGTCTGTTTTTGTAAAGAGCAATGCCCTCGCCTGTCCTTTCGGTGATTTTCGCGAAGAACATTTGCCTATCAACTGGCATTTTGGTGCCTAAACCCAGAAACATGCATGGC